>JAQQSZ010019459.1:0-10361 GCA_028646595.1 Phalanger gymnotis
CTGAGTGTCAAGATGGTTATAGGTCCTAAAACAAATTGTTTTCCTACCAAGGTCTTCCTCTTTATGCCATGACCTATTAAAGGAGTGGAAGAACAGTTGTTTATCATAAAATGGAGGGTTGAAGTTTTGGAGGTTTTTTGAGGAAGAATAAAGCATTTATTAAGTCCTTACTATGTGCAAAGCACTATGTGAAGTGCTAGGGATGCAAATAGAAAAGTAAGGTAGCCCCTGCTCTTAAAGACCTCACTTTTTTTTTTCATACAAAACATTTCTATATTAGTCATATTGTGAAAAAAGTCTTCAGAGTTCATCAGTTCTCTCTCTGGATGCGGACAGCATTTTCCATCATGAGTCCTGTGGAATTGTCTTGAGTCATTGAGTAGCCAAGATTTCACAACTGGTCATCATTACAATATTGCTTTCACTGTGTACAAGGTTCTCCTGGTTCTGCTCATTTCACTTTGCATCAGTTCTTAAAATTCTTCCCACCATTCCCCTCATCCCTTTTATCACAAAGTATTGCATCACAATCGTATACCACAACTTGTTCAGCCATTCCCCAATCGATGGGCATCTGCTCAATCTCCAATTCTTCACCACCACAAAAAGAGCTGCTGTAAATATTTTTGTACGGATAGGTCCTTTTTTTTTTTTTAATCTCTTTGGGATACAGACCGAAATGGTACCTCTGGGTTAAAGGCTATGCAGTTTTATAGTCTTTTGGATATGGTTTCGATTTGTTCTCTAGAAAATGGTTGCATCATAAATTGAGTTCTTGATCAAAAATTCCCATGTTAGTCTCTGGGTAATAGCTGTGCTTCTAGTTCTAATTCTCAATGGATTTACTCATCTGTGGGAAGAATGGATTCATCCTCATTCAGTTTCAGCATGTGTCAGTAGAAAGTAGACTGGAATTGAAGTCAAGGGAAGTTATATGTTCAGATCCTAGTTCAGTCAATTATCTTTAAGGAAGCTGGTTAAGCTCTTCGGGCCTCAGTTTCCACCTTTATAAAATGAAATGGGACTATGACCTTTAAGGGGGCAGCTGGGTGGCACAGCAGACAGAGCAGTAGGGTTGAAATCAGGAAGACTCATCTTCCTGAGTTCAAATCTGGTCTCAGACACTTGGTAGCTGTGTGACCCTGGGCAAGTCACTTTACCCTGTTTACCTCAGTTTCTTCATCTGTAAAACGAGCTGGAGGAAGAAATGGCAAACCATCCCAGTATCCTTGTCAAGAAAACCCCCAATGTGGTCATGAGGAGTTAGACATGACTGAACAACAACCATGACTTTTAAGATCCCACTCCACTCTAAATCTCACCCTCATCTATAAAATTCATATTTTGATGAAGACTCTGAAGCTGAGAAATTGATTTACTTGCCTAAAGTAGCAGAGTAGGAACTCAAACTCAGGGTTTCTGACCGGAGCAGGGCTGCCATCGGGGCATCCGACCTATACCCTCTTCTTTCCTTTTTGCCCATAAAATGGCTGGCCTGACATTCCCAGTGGTTGACACTTCTCAGTAACCGAGGCAAGTCTGTAGATCAAAAGAATTCGCCTACAGAGGAAGTATATATTTCAGCAGATGAGTTTTTTGACCTGATTTTCTTCCCCAACTCAATCTTTTTTCATGTTTGTTAAAGGAGTATGTGAAAGTGGGGCAGCTAGGTGGTGCAGTGAGTAGAGCACTGGCCCTAGAGTTAGGAGGACCCGAGTTCAAATCCAGCCTCAGACACTTGACACACTAGCTGTGTGACCTTGGGCAAGTCACTTAACCCCAATTGTCCTGCCTTGCCCCCTTCAAAAAAAAAAAGGAGTAAGTCTGGAGATTAGAGTCAGTCAGCAAGTAGGATTTGGATAATTCAGAAAAATTTGAGGCACTTTTTTTTTTTTAAGGATGGCTAGGTGCCACAGGGGATAGAGTGCCAAGCCTGGAGTCAGGAAGATTCCATCATCCTGAGTTCAAATCTGGCCTTACTAGCTGTGTGACCCTAGGCAAGTCACTTAACCCTATTTGCCTCAGTTTCCTTATCTGTCAGTAAAATGAGCTGGAGAAGGAAATGGCAAATGACTCCAATATCTTTACCAAGAAAACCCCAAATGGGGTCACAAAGAGTCAGGTATGACTTGACCACAACAGCCCTTTTTTAATAGTGAGTATTTCCTTACTGTGGTATACCTCTAGGTGATCCAATGGATTGAGTTCTTGGCCAGGAGTCAGGAAGACCTGAGTTCAAATTTGACCTCAAATATGAGCCATGTGACCCTGAATAAGTCACTCTGCATCAGTTGTTGTACAGACCAAAGAGATAATAATTGTAAAACACTTAGCGCATTGCCTGGCACATAGTAGGCATGTTACTAAATGTTAGCTATTATTATTACCCATCACAAACTTGTACCAGATTGGGGGGAGGGGAGGATAAAGGGGATGGAGGAGGAAGGTATTCCTAATGGCAAATGTGAGTAAATTGCAACATATAACCACCCTCAAGACAAAAAGGGATAAAACAGGTCATCAATGTATGAAAGGAAAAGAAAGCAGCCTGGTCAGGTGGGAGAGGATGAGCGAACAGGGTGCAACCCCACCAGAATCCTTGGGACACCAGCATGTTGGGTGGCTCCCTATGGCGACCTTAGAAATAACATGGACAAGAATCACACAGGATGAGTAATGAAGATGGGGCGTGATCTGTATCATCTGAAGAAACAGTCAAAGCAATCACACATCCATTTGAGCAGCACAGCACTCTTGATCGATGGCCTCAATATGTGGAAACTCTATGCATTGAAGCAAAGGTAGCAGCTTGTTTTCACTGTTGGGCTAGTGAAGAGTTAAGCAGAGCTGTCAGTCAATTTTATACCCTGCCTTTGTGTGGACCAAGCCCATAGGTAAGTGTGGCCCCTTTTGAAATATCAGCAAGTACATCTGGCATCAGGCCTGGTAGAATTGTATATGTAATGTGTCAAAAATGACACTTTTTTTGTCTCAGTGTTTCTACCTATGAGCATTGGCCTATTGCTACCCCTAGCTGATGAAGATGACTCCACATTTAACCACACAGATTGTGTGCCAGATATTTCCTAAGTACCTAATAATTGGCTTGGTCAGCTACATTTAGATGAGGAATTCAAACCTTTCATAATCATAACCACTTAAGCAAACTTCATATATGCAAGGTTTGCAAAGTTTCCTAATCATAGTGTCCTGGTGGTTGATGGGGAGTGGGGAGAGGGTTGGCAGTGCAGACTGCCCATTGACTGATTGCTCCTAAGGCCCCCCTTCCACTTAGTTCCTGTGACTCTGCATATATAAGAACAGAAACTCAGAGATCTGAGCTCTTGATCAGGGCTTGCATCTGACTAAATGCCTAAACTTGTGGGATTATAGGGCTGGGAAGTGGCATTCCTGAAGCCTGTGAGTTGTGATTCTTTGCATGCTTATGTTCTTTTTTGATACCTCACCCATGATCTCTCCACAAGCCATGGTTGAAACTTTCAGTTTTGGGGTCCCCATGGGCATAGTAAGGTATAGCTCTAGATTCTCACCTAGCAAAGTTACTATCTCTTAGAGTAGCTTGTGCTCAAAATCTGTGCTTTGGTTAGGGCGGCCTGGCAGGAAATCTACACAATGAGAAATACTTTTCCCAAAACACCTTTGCAAACCATGGATTCTTTCTGGTTCTTAATTAGAAATGCCTGTGCACCCCTTGTAAAATGGTCAGTTGCAACCTCAATTGGGCCCTCACTGCTGCTAGGCAATCCTACTGCCTCCCTTATCAACTCATCATCCTACTCTCCACAGCAGCTCTTCCAAATCTTCTCATCCCTCTTCAAATCTTCCATGGCTCCTCCTCTCCCTACTCTCCCAGCAAAGAATCTTGCCTCATTTTATAGAAAAAAAAATGGGACTATTCACTATAACCTTCTTTCTCTCTTCTTCTTCATCTCTTATAAAACAGGTGCCTTCTGCCACTACACTATATCTTCCTTCACCTTCATCTCAAGTGACAGGTGGTTTTACTCCTCACTAAGGCTAACCCTTCAACCTGTTCAAGTGATCTAATTCCATCCCATCTCCTCCAACAGATTGTCCTCTCTGTCATCCTTAGTCTTTTAATTATTTTCTATCTCTCCCTCTCTACTGGCTCATTCCCTACTGCCTACAAATATGCCCATGTCTCCCCATCATGAAAAAAACCCTCACTTGATCCTTCCATCCCTACTAACTATTGCCCTATATCTCCTTGGCCCTCTGTAGCTAAATATAATAATATATATGTACATATATATATATATACACATATATATATTCCCTATGTCTCCTTGGCTCTTTGTAGCTAAACTCCTTGAAAAGACCATCTACAACAAGTACCTCCACTTTCTCTCTTCCCACTCTCTTCTTAACCCCTTACAATCTGGCACATAAGTTTATCGTTCCCTGAAATTGTTCTCTCCAAAGTTATAAATCATCTCTTAGTTGTCAAATCCACTGGCCTTTTTCCTATGCTCATCCTCCTTGATCTCTCTGCAGCCTTTGACACTGCTGATCACTCTTTTTTCAGGCATCACTCTTTCCTGGTTTTCCTACTTATCTGACTACTTCTCAGTCTCCTTTGCTGGATCCTCCTCCAGATCACACCCTTTAACCATAGGTGTCCCTCAGAATTCTGTCCTGGGCCCTCTTCTCTTCTCCCTGTATACTCTACTTGGTGATGTCATCTGCTTCCATGGATTTAATTACTCTGTCTTCTTCTCTTCTCTCCCGCTGTCTACAGAGGGAATCATACACTTACATGTGGGCGCTCTGCCCGAAGGAATATAAATCTTGATCACAAGATATCCTAGGGTCTGGGAGCTAGATTTTTTTTCTCTTCCCTACTTATTTATTCCATCTTTTTAAAAAATGGGATAATTAACTTTTTTGCTCCATATAGTTTCATTTATGATCTCTTAAAATAGCACTCTGGAAAACCAGGCTTTGATAAAGCCCACTGGGGTTCAAATGGAGCTACTTGACTATAAGCCTTAAACCCAAATCACTCTACTCTCACTAATTGGCCAGTAATAGCCCATGCCTCACTTGGTCATTGTTTGGGTTTTGATGGCTTTGAGTAAGTGTAATTAGCAATTGTTTCTATTATGTCCAGAAACCCTGAGGGTCTTCCCCTCCAGATTGATTTTTTTTTTGAGTAGGCAAACTTTGAGGCCATATTTAGCCTCATTTTCTACCTAGTCTTAAATCACTGAATGGGTGTTGCCTCCAACAAACTGAGACATGGGAAAGATCTCAGTTTAAAAAGGCCCAGGTCTGCCCACTCTATCTGGGGTCATCTCTAGTCCTATGTCTTGCCATTGGACTCAGATGACTCTGGAGGAGAGAATGAAGCTGATGACTTTGCACAGCCCTGCCTCACTTAAAACCAATTCACTTGTACCCCCCTCCTGATGTCATTGGTCCTCTTTGAGAATGAAGGACAAACAACAAAAATTACTCTCTATACTTATGTTTCTCAAATTTACTTATCCTGCCTCAAACTCTCCACTGACCTCCAGTCTCATATCTCCATCACTCTTTCAGATGCCTTGAACTGGATGTCCAGTAAAGATGTCCATCTTTAAAGCTTTGTCTTTTTGACATCTCCAAATCCCCAGCAAAATGTAGCACTTTTAAAATAATATCTCAGTATTAGATATCTCTCTGTCTCTTTTATGGGGATATTCTCTCATTCAGTTGCTTCCTTCCAACTGTATTCCCAATAAGTTTAACCCTGACTAGCAATCGTCAGTAATCGCCACTGTTTATAAAGACAGAGTTAATACTGAAAACAAAGAGAGGTCAAGGAACTTTCCCATTAGCCCCTCCTCCCTACCTCCAATATACCCCTGTCTACCCTGTGTTCAAGGAAAACATTCAGGCTCCTATGAAGGGATTTTATGAGGAGAAAGGAGGCACAGGATGATCATCATGTAGTCTGTAGTCTGGGGATTTCCCCAGCTACAAGGCTTCTGTCTCAGCTTCATACCCCTCAAGCCCCATTGGCCCAAGCAGCCTCCTTCCCAGAGTCCTGGGACCTTTCTTTGTGGAGATTGCCTCTGCCTACACTTCTGCTCTCCTGGCTTCATGTGCCTTTTACCACTTCCCCTTTTCCAGTTCCCTGTTGCTTCTTACAACTTAGGAACTTTGTTCCTCTTTGAGCCTGTCCCTTGGACTCAGAGAACAGACTTTTAAACTTTTAAAGCTATGGCTTTGTCCTATTGCATTATTTTCTTTCTGATTCATTCAGGGGACTAACTTACTTCCAATACAAAGATCTACCACTGTGGACACATTAGCTCAATACCCTATCATCCTCCCTTTTCTGTTACTATGTCCTGGACAGTCAAGAACCACTCTCTTATGTAAGGATTTTACGGCCTAGTTGGAGGAGATGAGTAACACACATGGAACAGCGAACAACCCAAGATGGTCCATTTTCCATCAGCAGTTCTGCTGCTCCATGGAATAGCTCATCTCCCCCAGAATAAGCTGATCACCTGAAATCTCATCACTATGCAGATCGACTCAGCTTTCGATACTCAACACCCTCTCATTTCCTTCCATTGCCTTTCTCCTCTGATTGAAGGGTGGAATGGTGGAGCAATAAATTCCTCCAATGCCTTCCTTTATTGTGGTTGAATCATTTCAGTTTTGATTCTACAGACCCCATTTGGGGTTTTCTTGGCAAAGACACTGGAGTGGTTTGCCATTTCTTTCTCCAGGTCATTTTACAGATGAGGAAACTGAAGCAAACAGGGTTAAGTAACTTGCCCAAGGTCACACATAGTAAGTGTCTGAGGCTGGATTTGAACTTGTAATGCAATCCCCGATTCCAGGCCCAGAGCTCCTATTCACTGCACCACCTAGCTGCCCTGCCTTCCTTTATAGAGGGCTCAGAATATTCCAGGTAACTCTCCATTTTCCATTAGCCACTATTCTTGGTTTTGACTCCACAAATATCATGCCTCCACTCCAGGTACCTCCTGGTGGCCTCCCCACCTACATACTTCTTAGCTTCCTTTTGTGTATTGTCTTATCCCATTAGATTGCAAGCAACTTGAAGGCAAGGATTGTCTTTCTTTTTCCTAGTTCTATCCATAGTGCTCAGTAAATATTTATTGAATTAAAATGAATTAATTTATATGCTCTACAACTAAAAGTAATTATAACTACAAAACATAAGGCCATGGTTTTGGGGGAATCTATAATCTTAACTATGTGGACACTCAATCTACAATGGTATGCTTTCTTAGCCCATGCAATTCTTCCATAAAGTCATCCCTGCAACTACTTAGACTCTTAGAATGTGAGAGTGAAAGGACCTCAGCATCCATCTAGCCCTATCATACACAAAATGAATCTTTACTATAACATCATCTATCAAGGGTCATCGTGCTTGAAGACCTCTAGGTGGTACAGTGGATAATTCATCGGTCTTGGAATCACGAAGACTCATCTCCCTGAGTTCAAATCCAGCCTCGGAAACTTACTAGGTGACCCTGGGAAAGAAAATTAACCCTGTTTGCTTCAGTTTCCTCATCTGTAAAAATGAGCTGGAGAAGGAAATGGCAAACCACTTCCGTATCTCTGCCAACAAAACCCCAAAATGGGGTTACTTAAGAGCAGGATATGACTGAAATGACTAAATAACAACAAAGGAGAAGAAATCAAGACAGCCCATCTATGTTTGGACAGCTCTAATTGTGAGAAAGTTGAGGATTTTTTTCCTGCCAATATGAAGCCTAAGTAGACCTCTTTGCAACTTCTAATCATTTTTCCTGCTTCTGTGCCCAGACAGAATAAATCTGATACCTCCTCCACAAAAGAGCCGTTCAGACACTTAATGGCAGTGATTACTTTCTCCCTGAGTCTTCTTTTCTCTAGCTTAAACATGCCCATTCTTTCAACTAATCTTCATATGACATAGACTGAAGCATCTTCACAACCTTGGTTACTGCCTCTTCTGAACACTTTCTGCTTTATCGATGTTATTCTTAAACTATAGTTCCCAGAATGGAAAGCCATGATCAAGAGGAGGTCTGATGAGGGCAGAGTGCAGGAAAACTATCACTTTCCTCTTCCTGGAAACTATACCTCTCTTAATGCAACCCCAAATTACATTAGTTTTTTTCGCTGCCACATCACACACTTACATTGGGTTTACAATCCATTAAAAACTCCAGAGGAGGTTTTCCCCTTTTGGTCTAATTCTTCCTTCACAACATGACTAACGTGGAAATATGTCTAATAGGATTGTACGTGTGTGTGTATGCATGTGTATGTGTGTGTGTGTGTGTGTGTGTATAACTCCAGGGGAAAAAATTGTTGACAGATAAATAGATAGACAGACAGACAGACAGACAGATAGATAGATGGATGGATAGATTGATGATAGAGAAATTATTAATATAATGACAGAAATTGTCAATACTAAATGTAATATGGACTACCACTCCCTTAAATGATCCTTGTAATGTCAGAATTTCAGTAAGGTCCTTACATTCCTACTCTTAGGATATTTACTCTCAATTGGGTTAAGCTGAAAAGCTGAACCACACCCTAGGTCCCCACCCCACCCCACCTCCCCCTACCCCTGGGCCCAGGGATATTGTCTTGTGGGAGAGCCCAGCTCAAGCAGGATCTCAGCTTCTAGTGTCCTTGCCCCCTCCATTGGGATTCATGGCATGAAGGCCAAAACAGCCAGAATGAAGTGGTTTTCCTTTCCTGGATTGTCAAGGGCCACTGGGATCTCAATACCACGCCTTTTTGCTTCATATTGCCTTGCCTCCCCTCCTCCCCCAAAGAAGTATTAGGAAGCTTTTGCGTGGGTCTTGGAGTTTGGAAATGCACTGGACATCCTCCAGGTTGACAGGTTTGCTAACCTGTTATCTCAATTAGAGGCTTTGATTTATTTTAGGACTTGACAATAGATAGATTATATATGCATATATATGTATATATACATATATGTATCCGCATCCATATCTATATAGCTATGTAACAAAATATAAAGTCTTTAAATGCCCTAGCATTTAATGACCTCCACAATCTGACCCTAGCCTACCTCTCTATTTCTCTTCATATTTCTTTTTTCTCTAGGCTTATTTCTTATTATTCCTCTTCATACATTTCATGGTTCAGCGAAACTGGTCCCTAGACTCGGCAGTCCATCTCTTGCCTCCAAGCCTTTGCATGGGCTGTCACCCATGCTAAGAATGAGCTCCTTCCTCACTTCTGCCCCTTAGAATCCTTAGGTTTTTTTTTTCAAGACTAATCTCAGGCGCTGCTTCCTATGGGACATTTGTTTTGATCCCCGAGATCACCGTGTTCTCTCAGAAAAGTCTCAGAGCATCTTTCTGCCCTACGTGCTGTCCCTCGGCCCTCTCTCCAGAGGAATATAGAAACATACTTCTGATCCTACGGCGTTTCGACCCTGTTCTCTTGGGTGACCTTAGCCGCAGGTCTCTGATTCCCTAAGCTACTGCCTGGAAGAGTCACCTCTTTCCAGAGCTCACATCCTGGGTGGTCCTCCCTGTCCAGAGACTGACAGTCTCTTGGGAGTCAGGTTATTAACACTGCCTGACAACCCCCCAAACTACTTATTAAACTCTGCTTCCTATGCTCAGCGTTCGGTTGCTCAGGTAGCATAGTTTACTTACAACTTAGGAAAAAGAGAGAGGACCTCTAGGCCGCTAGTAATATTGGCGGATTTGGTTATAAACGATGACTCTGGAGATGGCAGAAAAGGGAGTTTATGTTAGAAAAGTAGTCATTAGTATTGCTCCAAATAGGTCTTCCTTTCCTAAGTGAGTACATGAAAAGGCCTGAGCCTAAAAGGGCCGGGGTCTCCCATTGCATCCTGGGCCGTCTCCAGTCATCCTGATGAATATCTGGTCACTGGATCCAGATGGCTCTGGAGGAGAAAGTGAGGCTGGTGACCTTGCACAGCCCTCCCTCACTCAAATCAAAGTCGACCGCAAGTTATGTCATCATTTCCCTGATGCCATGGTGTGTTGGTAAGCAAAATGGGCTCTTAGCACTTAGTTCACCCAAGTGCCCTTGAAGAGTTTGGCTTTTGTTTCCTTTGAGTAATTCAGTGTATTTCATTGAGTCTTACTAGGTGCTAAGTCCCAGGCCCAAACCCCTATTAGGTGTAGAACCTATGTGGGTGTGGATTGGTGACTAGGGTGGGGCTGGCTAAGGGGTGGTGCTAACTCAAGAGCCAATCATAGCAGCCTAAGTTCTGGTCATTCAGATGACGTTTGATGACGTCTGAACCCCTATAAGAAGAGAAGACAGAGCCGTTTGCGCAGGGCTCT
>JAQQSZ010019460.1:0-10361 GCA_028646595.1 Phalanger gymnotis
GCCACGCCTTTCCCCCTCTCTTGGTGCTAGCACAAGAAATTTACCAAATAAGGAGATAACTGACTACCTGTGAGCTGTTCGTTCTCTGCTCCAAGAGGGTCCCCCTCTCCTTTCTCATTCCTTCTCTTTTACCTTAGCCATATCATCACCACATCAGTAGCTAAATAAAGAAAGTATGTATGGATTGGCTCTGTCTGATATCCTGGCTCCTTGTCTAGATTTTCATGCCTGGATTGTAAGCCCACCTCCCAGCCAATGGCGAGAAGGGATAGAGGTGGATGGGAATCTCTGCATTAGGATATATCTATTGGTACATTTTCTTTGGGCCTTACCTCACTCTCTAGTAACTTACTGAGAGGTGACGCCCGTCTCTCGAGACTGTATCCAATAAATTCACTTTGCTTTTGCCTAGAGATGCCTCTTCTCATTATTCAACCTTTCATACCACACAGTCTTAGAAGTTCCACCAAGATTTGCATTCACCACATGAACAGGCACCAGACTTGGAGCTGGGCCAGCACGCACCGCACACCAGATTGCTTCTGAGCCACCTGGGGTCATCTGGTTTCACTGGAGATTCACAAACTCGGAGGAGAGGAACTTGGAGAAGCAAAGTGAAAACGGGAAATTTGATCGAGTGCACTATGAGTTGAGTGGAAAATCGGCCAGCCACAAAGTTTTCAGTCACGAAAAGTTGTATGTGCATGATCCTGAGGTAAGTCCTCAGTGTCATCCCTTGTCTGTGCAACCCCAGAGTGTGGCTAATTATTGGGTCACGAACTCGGGATTTGGGGCAACCCAATCCAACCAAATTTAGGGGCACTGAGAAGACACCTGGGTGACTGAACCAAGGCAGCAATGTCTCGGAACAACCAATCCACTTGACCCGAGAGCGTCAGTGATTGGAATTCATAGGATTTCTAACCTGGAGACAAGGGCGACCTCTCTTGCAAATTGATAACAAATCTCAGCACTTAGACAACCCTGGTGTGTTGTCACATAATGCAAAAGAGCAGTCTAAACTGAAAGGACAGAAACTGCCATTTGATAGTCCAGAGTAGCCTGTCAGGAAGCAAGGTGCAAAACTGGGATGAACTACCTAAACATTAAGGGAAGGGATCTGGAAGCTTGGATATTAAAAAAAAAAAAAGAAATCTTTCTCTGGGAGGGGTAGATTGATTTGCATTTCAACACCTTTCACTGCTCCATGGAAAAGGAGATTTCTAGCCGCAAGGGGAGATGTGGAGCATGAAATGCATTATTTTTAATTTAATGCTTGGGATGGGTCTGCATCCAAGTTCTAAATTGTTCGTGTGCAACGTTTGTCTAATGTTCTGTCTGCGTGTTAAGAAAAGTTTTACCTAATATGTTCATGGAGGAATTTTTAAGTTCTGGGAACTGGGAGGTCAAAAGGAGTTAAGTTAGCAGAAAAGATCCCTGGAAGGCAGTGGAGGAAAGTGGGGGGGGGGAGGGGCGGGGCAGTGGGATAAGCTCTTTTACTATGCAAATTGTTAGCCTTTTAACTCTTAAGCTCTAAGGTAAAAAGCAGCTGGGAAAAGAGAAGTTTGGTAAGTATAATGCTCTTTTCATTTACTTAAAATGTTTGAGGTGGTTTGGGTCAAGATTAGGAAACATACTGAAGTTGGAATGCAGAGGGTAAAATGTTTCAGTAAAAACTGGAAAAGAAAGAGGGACAGTAACTAGTGATAAGGGATTTTGGGCTGGGGTAGAACGCTGGCAGAGTCCACCTGGCTCTAGGTGCCATGTGCTCTTGACCACCCCGTCCCCCACCCTCCACACTGGAAGACTCTTGGTTGGTTCAAAACAGAGCTGGGACTGAAAGAAATTTGTAGCCTGATTGGAAAATAAGGCCGATTACTAAGGAAAATAAGGTTGATTACTAAAACCTTAGTAATCCAAGGTTTTATATAAAATTATCCTAGTAGCTAGGGATAGGAAATTAAGTTAGCCCCCCGAAAATTAGCATATCTAAAAGGCAGGTTCCTTTGTTCTGAAAAGGGCTGCCAGGCCCAAATGTCCTGTTGATAATCTTGTGCTCCTCTTCAACTCACCTTTGCCAATTATATTTAGCAACTGAAAGAGAATTTCCCCTCCATGTCATCTGGGGCAGCAGGATGAAGGAGAAACTAAAGATATTTTAGCTTGGTTTAAAGTATGAGTGGGGGAACAGCAAACCCATGTGCTCTTAAGAGCCACCCCCTCCTCATCTTTCTTTAGAGGACTAGAAGACTTAAGACTCCAAAGGTCTTTTTGCTTGAAAGGGAAGTAGCCCACCTCCTTCAA
This sequence comes from Phalanger gymnotis, assembly GCA_028646595.1. NCBI lineage: Eukaryota > Metazoa > Chordata > Mammalia > Diprotodontia > Phalangeridae > Phalanger > Phalanger gymnotis. Next base: position 2,305 of record JAQQSZ010019460.1, read on the forward strand.
ATTCCTTGGCCTTTTGTTAATTCAAATCTTTTTGCAAAAACTCTGAAGAAGTGTAATCAGGGATTAGAATACATAAGATGACACTTGGAGAAAGCAGGGTGCCAAATTCAAATCTGGATTGTTTATATAAGTAATGATATGAAATAAAATTTTTTTCTCTAAGTTCATTCATGGCCAGACAAATATTCCTAATACCTGGGCCAGAGGAAACAGTTGACTAGGAGGAGCTGTACAGTGCTAAATAAATTTTATTTAATGTATTAATATGTTATATATGTATTTATATAAATTAACATATTCACATATAAATATCAGAAGTAACAGGATCAATAATTTCTATATATGATAATCTGAAAATGTAATTGAACTCATTTTATTTCTAAATTGTAAGAGTTCTCTTTGGCTGTAAAATTTGAGAGACCCTTGTGAGGTCTGAATTTTGTTATATATGAATTGGTATTTTAAAAAAAGGAAGTGTGATAACATGTGATATTTTGAAACTGCTATATTTGGTTATGCAAGTTTTGAATACATAAAATGTTTAAGGCATTAAATTTGTATGGTTTAAACATATCTTGTATGGTTTAAATGTTGTTAAAATCATACTATCAGAGAAAACTGCTGAATGGGTTAAAAAGTGGTTATTGTTCAGTTAAAATTGTTTTGCTATCACTTAGTAGCATTTGTGAGATTGTTAACTAAGAGTTTGTGAGGTCTCCTCTTGTAATTTTTATGTACAAAAAGTTCTGTGAATAGAAAATTTGGAAACTTTGTGATATCTAGAAATTCTGTAATAACAATGAATTGAGTTGTGGGAATTTATGAAAAAGCAATTTTTCTGACAATCTCAATGTTGTTAGATTAAGAATTGTACTTAATCAAGAAATTGAGGCTGTTAACTAAAACAAGGATTTTGGACTTAAATTCTTGAATTTTATGAGTCCCTGGATGGGACGAGAGATAGAAGATAAGGCAGAGACAGGAAATTCTAAAGAAGTTAGAGTTTAAAAAGTGGGGACTGCCTTGAAGAGCCAGTCTCTTCCCCCACTTCCCCTCTTCTCCTTTGTTCTACATAAGGAGGAGAGCTTGATCTATCCCCACCTGTAGAAGAGAAGAAAGGAGGAGGAGCAGCAGTACTGGGATTTAAGTTTTACTGAGAAAGACAATAGCATGGGTCAGAAGCCATCGGACCTCCAAACTTGACTTTTTAAAGTCAGCAAAAAGTGATGGGGTTTTAAGATAAGATTAAGTTTTTATATGTGGGTCTTAGGGTAAAATTTTTATTAGTGAAACTTGCCATCTGATGTAAAAGAGTCAACCCTCTGAGGGAGATGATGTGATGCTGCCTTTTTTTATGGCAGGTCTCTGTAATCAGAAATAAGTAGTTAGTGATGAAAGGAAAGGTATCTGCCAGAATCTGTTACCATTATGAAGTTGTGATACCTACAAACCTAGAAGGGTTTATGGGGATAAAATCTGATTAATGCAAATATGTGAAATCTTGCTGTTTTTAATCAAATGATTGGGTAAATTAGTACTCTTGTATAGTCATATGAAAGATAATATTCTTTCTAAATATTAATGGGAATAATTTGGACAAAGGGAAAAGACATATGTGAAGTAAGAATACAAATGTAAAGCTGAATCATTATCCCATAGATTAAGGCTGGGATTTAAGGTTACTTTGTATCCATATGGAATAAGGTGCTTAAATGTTTCAAAGTAATATAAGAGCAATTGGGCATTAATACAAATGGTGTAATTAATTACTGGAACTAAATCAGAGACATTTTCAGTTTGGGGAAAATAATTTCAGTGTTCCTTAGAGAAAGTTGTAGAATATCCTGGCGTCAATGGAGAAAGTTCAATGTGGATTTGAATTCATTCCATCGTCTAAAACATAGAGTTATATGGTTCAATTCTTTCAGATTAGGCATGGTTAGAGGACAATAGAAAAGCCTGGGAAACTGATGCAAATGTGTTAGAGAAATAACTTATGATCTTAATGGGAAGATTTTATGAACCAGGAAGGAAATACATGCAAGCTACTTAAGGCTCACTTTAAGCATGTTCCTTAAGCAATGTGAGGTTATAATTATATCTTAAACTGATTATTGGAACTTGCTATTCAAAGACTTAATAGGAATGTTAACTGACTTTTTCCAAGTCTAACTCCAGGTGTGAATATCAAGGCTGACCCAAGATGCCAGCAACCCTGCGGGAAGGGGGGGCAGGTGTGAACTTCAGGTATTATTTCATGATAAAGTTGAAAGGGCAATTGTTCAGCCTGTGCTGAAGCAGGAGCCTCTTGACCTGATCCCTTAACTGAAACTTGGCAGACTAAACCTGGCTCAATGCAGCTTACAGTTTGACACTATTTCTGGATGGAGTTGACAGGAAGCTGGGGAAAATATGGTCCCCATACTCTTAGGGACCATACTCTGAAGTCCCTAATCTCTCGGTGGCAAATTTCTATCATCAGGTTGTGTAAGTACAATTACAAATCTATTAAAATAATTGATTATGGACCATCTTAGATTGCTACAGGACTGAGACTGGTGTTCCTGTGTGCAGTGCTGTATAAGTTAGGGTCTGTTACATTCTTGGTAATGGTATGGAGACAGGTCAAGGGCTTGTAGGAATATTATTTTGTTATTTGGTTAACATCAAGCTTGTCTAAAGTTTTGTTAAAATTAATAATCTTAAAAAGTGAATGGCTTGTGGTTTATTTTGTAAATGCCATCAAAAAACATGACATGACAAAAAGTTTATGATATCATATGTACTGTGTTAAAAATTGGTTATTTAATGTATTTATGTGTTGTCAACTCTTAGTGAAATCTCATCCTCCTGGTGAGGAAATTAATAATGGGTTAATGTAAAATATAAGAAACTGGATTCTGGTGTGAATTTCTTCAACAGGACAATTGGTCAAAGTTCCAATTTTGAAAATGTAAAATGATTAGGGTATAAGGATTAGAAATGGTAGTTTAAACTTGTGCTAAGTTTAAACAGACCCAATCAAAAGACATAAGAAAGGAAACTATATCCAGCTAAAAGTCATCATAGACAATGAAGTAATATCATTACTAAACATATATGCACCAAGTGGTATAACATCTAAATTCTTAGAGAAGTTAAGGAAGTTACAGGAAGAAACAGACAGCAAAACTATACTAGTGGGGGACTTCAACCTCCCCTTTTCTGAACTTGATAAATCTAACCTCAAAATAAACAAGAAAGAAGGAGGTAAATAAAATTTTAGAAAATGTGCATATGGTAGACCTGTGGAGAAAACTGAATGGGGATAGCAAGGTATATACCTTTTTCTCAGCAGTACAAGACACTTACACAAAAACTGACCATATACTAGGGAATAAAAACCTCACAAATCCAGTGCAGAAAGGCAGAAATGGTCAATGCATCCTTTTCAGATCATGATGCAATAAAAATTATATGTAATAGATGGCCAGATGGCCATGGAAAGATGGAGTAAAAATTAATTTAAAACTAAATAATCTAATCCTAAAGAATGAGTGGGTCAAATAAGAAATCACAGAAACAATAACTTCATTCAAGAAAATGACAATGAGACAATATACCAAAACTTATGGGATGCAGCAAAAGTGCTTCTTAGGGGAAGTTTTATATCTCTGAATGCTTACATGAATAAAATATATATAATGAAGATCAATGAATTGGAGATGCAACTGAAAGAACTATAAAAAAAATTGAAAACCCCCAATTAAATATAAATTAGAAATACTGAAAACCAAAGGAGAGATTAACAAAATTGAGATTAAGAAAACTATTCAACTAATAAATAAAACGAAGAGGTGGGATTTATGGAAAAAAACAATGAAATTGATAAACCTTTGGTTAATTTGATAAAAGAGGCATGAAAGAGCTATTACAATGGAGGGGAAGATGGGGAAGGTGGTGGGCAAAGCTTAAACCTTACTCTTACCAGAAATGACTCAAAGAGGGAATAACATGTACACTTAGTTGGATATAGAAATCTATCTTACCCTACACAGAAGTAAAAAGGGATGGAGATAATAGAACAGGGAAGGAGACTGACAAAAGGGAGGGCATATTGGGAGAGCTGGTTATCAGAAGTGAAACACTTTTAAGGAGGGAAAAGGGTAGGAGTGAGAGATCTGAGAGAGGGATAAACAAAAGGAAAATAGCATAGAGCAAAATACACAATTACTTATCATAACTATAAATGGGAATGAAATGAACTCACCCATAAAAGAGAAGCAAACAGCAGGATGGATTAAAAACCAAAAATCTACACTGTGCTATTTACAAGAAACACATTTAAAGCAGAGATACACACAGGGTAAAAGGGGCTAGAGCAGAATCTATTATGCTTCAGCTGAAGCAAAGGAAGCAGAAGACTAGCAACCACAATCTCTGACAAAGCAAAACCAAAAATAGATCTAATTAAAAGAGATAAGGAAGGAAACTATATCTTACTAAAAAGTACCACCAAAAATTTAGAAATATCAATACTAAACATATATGCACCAAATGGTAGAGCATCTAAATTTTTGAAGGAGAGGCTGAATGATTTACAGGAGGAAACAGACCAGGGGTGGAAAACTAGTGACCTCGAGGCCAGAGGTGGCCCTCTAGGTCCTCAAGTATGGCCTTTTGACTGAGTCCAAACTTCACAGAACAAATCCCCTTAATAAAAGGATGTGTGCTATGAAGTTGGGATTCTGTCAAAAGGCTGTATTTGAAGACACAAATTTTGAAGACCAAAAGGCCCTGTGACCTTGAGGCTGCAGGTTCCCCACCCCTGAATAGACAATACTAGTGGGACCTCAACTTTCTCCATTTAAAACTAGATAAATTTAACCACAAAATAAACACAAAAGAAGTTAAGTGAATAAAATTCTGGAAAAGTTAGACATGCTAGATCTCTGGAGAAAACAGAATGGGAATAGAAAGGAATGTGCCTTTCTTTTCTCAGCAGTGCATGGCACCTACACAATAGAAGGCACGGATAAAAAATTAATTGGAAACTAAATAATGTAACCCTAAAGAATAAGTGGGCCAAGGGACAAATCATAGAAACAATTAATTTAGTTAAAGAAATTGACAACAACGAGACAATATACCAAAAATTTTGGGATGCAGCCAAAGCAGTACTTAGGAAAAAATTTTATCTCTGCAATTGCTTATACATCAATAAAACATAAAAATAGCAGATAAATTGGGCATGGAACTAAAAAAAAACTAGAAAAAGAACAAATTAAAACCCCCACCAATTAAATGCCAAATTGGAAATCCTGAAAATTAAAGGAGAGATTAATAAAACTGAAAGAAAACCATTGCACCAATAAACTAGAAGGTGGTTTTATAAAAAGCAATAAAATTGGTAAACTATTAATTTAATTTTTAACAGTTAAGAAAAAAACAAATTACTAGTATCAAAAATTAAAGGGCTGAATTCACCGCCAATGAAGAGGAAATTAAGACAGTTGTAGGAGCTATTTTGCCCAATTACACACCAACGAAATGGATGAGCATCTACAAAAATATAAATTATCCAGATTAACAGAAGAAGAAATGAAATACTTAAGTAACTCAATCTTAGAAAAAGAAACTGAACAAGCCATCAATGTATTTCTTAAGAAAAAATCCCCAGCGCCAGATGGATTCATGAGCAAATTCTACCAAACATTTTTTTAGGGGGGAGTGAGGCAATCAGGTTTAATTCTTGGCCGACATCAGACAGCTATCAAGTGTCTTGAGATCAGATTTGAATTCAGGTCCTCCTGACTCAAGGGCCAGTGCTCTATCCACTGCCACCACCTAGCTGTCCCACTACCAAACATTTAAAAAACAATTAATTCCAATACTATATAAACTATTTGGAAAAATAGGCAATGAAAGACTCCTACCAAATTCCTCTCGTGAATACAAATATGGTGCTGACACTAAATCAGGAAAAGCCAAAACAGAGGAAGAAAATTATAGGCTGATTTCTCTATAAATATTGATGCAAAAAATTTTAAATAAAATACTAGTAAAGAGATTTCAGCAATATATCACAAGCATATCATATACTATGACCAGGTGGGATTTATGCCAGGAATGCAAGGCTGGTTCAATATTAGGAAAACTATCAGCATAATTGACCATAGTGATAACAAAACCAACAGAAACTACATAATTATTTCAACAGATGAAGAAAAAGCCTTTCACAAAATACAACACCCATTCTATTAAAAATACTAGAAATCATAGGAACAAGGGAAGCTCACCTCAAAATGATAAGCACTATTTATCTAAAACCATCAGCAAACATTATCTGTAATATAATACGGATAAGCTAGAAGCCTGCCTAATAAGATGAGTGGTGAAGTAGGGGTGCCCATTACCAACACTATAATTCAATATTGTACTAGAAATGCTAGCTTTAGAAATAAGAGAAGAAAAAGAAATTAAAGGAATTAGAATAGGCAATGAGGAAAAGTAGTAATTATCAAATCAATCTGGTATTGGCTAAGATATAGAGTAGTGGATCAGTGGAACAGATTAGATACAAATTACATTACAGTAAATGACCACAGTAATCTGGTAGATAATAGACCCAAACAATTTTACTTAGTCTCCTTATTCAGTGCCACAGCAATCAAACTACCATAAAATTATTTTAAAGAGAAAAAATAATAGCAAAATTCTTCTGTAACAAAATGTCAAGAATAGTAAGATTAGGAGAAGAATCTCTTAGGGAAAGTATATGTTTATGCATGTATGTATACATGTGTGCATGTGTATACATGTATACATATATGTATATATCAATATCTACATATAAATACATCCACACTCAATTGCAGCCTTGGGGTGGCAGGTAGCGGGGAGGAAGGGGGATAAAAGAACAGAGTAAAAAGTGAACAGCAGAGAACAAAAAAAAAACCTACAAGGGGGAGAATGGAGCCAAGATGGTGGCTGGAAAGCAGGGACTAGCAGGAGCTCCCTGACAAGTCCCTCCAAAAACCTATAAAAAATGGCTGTGAACCAATTCTAGAACTGCAGAAACCCACGAAATAGCAGAGGGAAGCAGGGCTCCAGCCCAGGACAGCCTGGGTGATTGCTGGGTGAGGTCTTTCACACACGGAGCTGGGAGCAAGGCAGAGCCCAGCGTGGGCACTGTGGACCAACCAGACTGGGAGCCGGCCAGAGCGTGCCCTAGCGCCCTGAATCAGTGAGCTGCATCAGTTACCAGACTTCTCAACCCACAAACACCAAGGACAACAGAGAAGGTTAGTGGGAAAAGCTGCTGGGGACAGAGTGAAAGAAGGAGTTTGTGGTTTGGCCACCACCCTGGGGGCAGCAGAGGTGGGGCAGCTTTAGAACTACAGCTGCAGTTGCTTCAGGCCCCAGGCCCACCTGGTGGGAGGAATTAAGTGGCAGATCAGAGCAGGAGTACAGAGACTGCTGAAGGTCTAAGTCCAGTCTAGGTCGGGGGTTCTTGGGGAAGGAGTGCTGGTGTGGCAGAGCTGGCACATCCCCCCAAGCTTGGAACATAGTTCTCTTTACTCTACAAGCAGTCATACCCTGCTGAAAAACTCAAGGGTCAAGCAAGTTGGCTGGGAACATGACCAGGCAGTGCAAACGCCCCCGGATTCAGTCTTATACTTTGGAATCTTTCATTGGTGACAAAGAAGACCAAAATATACAGCCAGAAGAAGTTGACAAAGTCAAAGAGCCTACAACAAAAGCCTCCAAGAAAAACATGAACTGGTCTCAGGCCATGAAGAGCTCAAAAAGGATTTGGAAAAGAATGTTTGAGAAGTAGAGGAAAAATTAGGAAGAGAAATGAGAAGGATGAGAAAAAACCATGAAAACAAGTCAATGACTTGATAAAGGAGACCTAAAAAATACTGAGAAATATATTGAAGAAAACAACACTTTAAAAAATAGACTAACTCAAATGGCAAAAGAGCTCCAAAAAGCCAAGGAGGAGGAGAATGCCTTGAAAAGCAGAATTAGCCAAATGGAAAAGGAGGTCCAAAAGACCACTGAAGAAAATACTA
>JAQQSZ010019461.1:0-10361 GCA_028646595.1 Phalanger gymnotis
GACACTTGAGTTTTTCAGCAGGGTATGACTGCTTGTAGAGTACAGAGTTCTATGTTCCAAGCTTGGGGGGGGATGTGCCAGCTCTGCCACACCAGCACTCCTCCTTCCCCAAGAACCCCCAACTAGGACTGGACTTAGATCTTCAGCAGGCTCTTCGCTGCTGCTCTGATCCACCACTTAATTCCTCCCACCAGGTGGGCCTGGGGCCAGAAGCAACTGCAGCTCTAGTTCTGTAGTTGCCCTACCTCTGCTGCCCCCGGGGCAGTGGCCAAACCCCAAACTGCCTGTCCCCAGCAGCTTTTCCCACTAACCTTCTCTGTTGTCTTTGGTTTTTGTGGGTTCAGAAGTCTGGTAACTTCCACGCTCACTGATTCAGGGTGCTATGGCACGCTCTGCCCGGCTGCTGGTGTGGTTGGTTCGCGCCACCCACACTGGGCTCTGCTCCGCTCCCCTCCGCTCTCAGCTCTGTGCGGGATAGACCTTACCCAGAGACCATCCAGGCTGTCCTGGGCTAGTGTCCTGCTTCCCTCTGCTGTTTTGTGGGTTCTGTTGTGCTTCTCTGTTGTCTTTGGTGTTTGTGAGTTGAGAAGTCTGACAACTGCCACAGCTCACTGATTCAGGGCACTAGGGCCCGCTCCCTAGGAAGTTATTTCTTATGTACACTGTGTATCTACCTCATACTCAGCATAATCTTAGTCACATTAGGTGTTTAACAAATGTTTATTGAATTCAACTGACCAATTATGCTTCTGACTCTTTGGATTCTCTACCCTGACTCAGCTGTTTTCTACCCTGGAGCTTCCTCCCAGCATGCCGATCCCCTTCCTTTCAGGGGTCACCATTTTGGGAACAGACCCAGGTTAGTCATGCTTCATCCCCCTCCTTGTGCCTCTGACTCTCCAGACTCCACTATCATTCCTCTGAATGCGCAGCTTTCCTCCCTGTGCTCCTTTTTAAGTTTTTTTTTTTAATCTGTTGTCTTTCCCCGTCAGAATGTAAGCTCTTCAAGGGCAGGGACTATCTTTCTTTTTGCTTATATTTGTATTCTCTGAACTTAGCAGAGTACCTGGTACACAGTAAGGTCTTAATAAATGCTTGCTGCCTGTTGAAAAAAAAATTCCTACAGAATGTAAGGAATGAAAGTGCTCTCCATAGGAACTGCTCTTCTTCAGGGCAGGCAAGAATAACAAAGGATTGAGGAACTCACTTCTAGGAGGTATGGAGAGCAGTGATAATTTTGTACTGACCTGAATGTATTATTTGATATATATATATATATATATACATACATATAAATACATATATACATATATGTATTTCTGCTATGGCCAAAAGAATGCTATCTTTACTCAAAGTGCAGGATGCTTTCCTTCCTGGAAGATAGAGGGTCTTGAGGAATGTCCTTCCATCCTTAAGGTTATCAGACACAATAAAGTGTTCATTAATAAAAAAGATTCTCTAGAGCCCCCATTACTTTTTCTTTCAGAAGATCTTTTTATATCTTTTAATCTCATTTTTCTGTTATTTTATTTATTGTTTCATAAATTGTTTTACTGTTTGCTTTTTGAGGATAGACCCTTGCAAGCAATGAGATAGTTAAATGATATTTCTGTAGCGATAGCCTTGTCACATTGCCTTCATCCTCTTTCTATAGATCTACCTAGTTATTGACATGTTGTTTTCCTCATTAGAATGTATGCTCCTTGAGGGCTGGGGCTGTTTTTACTTTTCTTTGCATCCCCCAGGACTTAGCACAGTGCCTGGCACATTGGAAATTTTTTTTAACTGATCAAAAACTGACAATCTATTTATTATGGGGGAATAATCCAATTACATCCCAGTACTTCTATTTTTTTAAAGTTAATTTATTTTTAGTTTTCAACATTCATTTCCACAAGATTTTGAGTTACAAATTCTTTCCCCATCTCTCCCCTCCCCTCACCCCAAGATGGCATGTATTCTGATTACCCCTTTCTCCAGTCTGCCCTGCCTTCTAGCACCCCACTCCTCACCCCAGCCCCTTTCTTACCCCTTACTTTCTTGTAGAGAAGATAGTTTTCTATACCCCATTGCCTGTGTATCTTATTTCTCAGTTGCATGTAACTGGGAAATGCTGGAAGTTAACATTTGTTTTTAGAACTTTGAGTTCCAAATTCTCTCCCTTCTTCCCTCCCCACTACTCCTCCTTGAGAAGGCAAGCAATTCAGTATAGGTTATACATGTATTGTTATGCAAAACATTTCCATAATAGTCATTTTGTGAAAGACTATATTTCCCTCCATCCTATCCCATCCCCCATTTATTCAATTTTCTCATTTGACCCTGTCCCTTTTCAAAAGTGTTTGCTTCTGACTATCCCTACCCCCAGTCTGTCCTCCCTTCTATAATCCCCACCTCATCCCCTTCCCTCCTACTTTCCTTTAGGATAAGATACCCAATTGAGTGTGTATATTATTCCCTTCTTAAGCCAAATATGATGAGAGTAAGGTTCACCCATTCCTTTTCATCACTCCCCTCTTCCCTTCCATTATAACAGTTTTTTCTTGCCTCTTTTCACATTGGAAATTCTTAACAAATTCTTTTTAACCTCACTTGACTTGGGGAACATAATAGTCATCTAGTTCTATACCTCTCATTCCCTATTTTTTCATTGTTCCCTATGGAGCCCCTGTTGTATTGTGGACCAACAATCTTTCCTATTAGACCTGTCTTCCTTCTAGAAATTACTTTATATATGTTTTGTATTTAATTTCTGATGTATGTATAGTTTACCCCCCAAATAGAAAGTATACTCCTTGAGGGATTTTTTCATTATTGTCTGCTCATAACTGCTTATTGAATTGAATTTTGTTGGGAGTATGTGTAATTGAGCTCAGTCCCTAAAGGAAAGAACTGGGGTTGTTAGAAAGTCAACTTATTTCTCACCTCCAAACCTGCAAAGTCCCCTTAATTCACAGTAGTAATTTAGGACAAGGTCTGGGTTTGCTCCCCAATACCATGACTCTCTCCTTTGTGGCTCCTCAATTGGAGGCCCTGTTTAGTCTGAAAACTCCATTGCCTAGTCCAGAAATGATGTTATCCAGGAACTCTGTCACTTCTATATCCAAGATGCACTATCACTTCTTACCACTCCACCTCTGCCTCTGACTTCTGCAGTTGTTCCCTCTTCTGCAGGGGCACCTGGTTCCCCCTATAGGAACTTCTCTACTCCGTCAACTCCACTGCTTCCACCTCTAAAGCTGAGATGTTCCCTGGGTAAGGCTACTCAGATAAGAAGGCTTACATGCCACTACCACAATCCCCATTGCTGAGACCATGTGTAGCCCCCCTTACTTATCTGCTTCTCTCAGCTCCAGCTTTTGTTCATTGATGGAGGCTGCAATGATGGAATAAGGTTGGAAATGTAGATTGGGTCAGGTTGTGATGAACTTGAAAAGATAAAGGAGCTTATAGCTGATCCCGAAGGCAATAGGGACTCATTAGACTGAAGGGAAAGTAAGGACTTGAGAAAAATGTCAAGACTGCAAACCTGAGTGCCTGAAAAGGTGGTGGTGCCCTCGACCAAAACAGGGAAGTTTGGAAGCAAAGTAGGTTTTGGAGGAAAAGATAATGACTTGGGGGCATATTGAATGTGAGATACCTAGAAAATGTCTTATAGGCATTTGGAGATCTTAGGATCATAGATTTAAATCTGGAAGGGACCTTGGAGGTCATTGATACCCTACAAAGGTTAAATGACTTTCCAAGAGTCACATTTCTAGTATCTAAGGCAAGATTTGAATCCAGAATTTTTGGCTCCAACTCCAGTTCTCTATTCACTACAAACTGTGCTGTTTTTCAACATATGACTCAAGCCCAAGGGAAGAACTAATACTGGACATATGGATTTAGGGAATTATCTACACAAAGATATTAACCTCATGGGAACTGATGAGGTAACCAACCAAGTAAGACAATATAGAGACCAAAGAGGGCCCAGGACAAAGCTTTGACCCATGGTTAGAGAGGTATGGTATGAATAATGAACTAGGAAAGGAGACTGAGAAGAATTTATCCAAGTCACTGACACAAACACTCATCAAAGTTCCAGATGACACAAATCTGACAGGGATAGCTAACACCCTGAGTGATAGAGCTAGGATCCAAAATTATCTTGATGGCCATGAACAATGGGCCAGACGGAATTAGAGGAAATAAACGTAAGGGGCTATTAGTAAGAAATATAAGTGGGGGGGGTTAATCTTACTGGTTTCATAGACCCCTCTGGGAGTCTGGTGAAGCCTAATGGATCTCTTCTCAGAATAATGTTGCGAAGATGAAAATTTAGGTTTAATGTAAAGAAAAACTTAAAAAAAACAATTAGAGTTATGCTGGAGTGGAATGGCCTGCCTTGAAAGGTTTTCCCTCATTGAAGGTCTTCAAGCAAGGGATGCACAACAACTTATCCAGAGTGTTGTATATTCCTGTTCAGTTATAGGATGGGCTAGATGACCTTTAAGGTTTCTTCTGCTTCTGAGATTTTATGATTTGGTTAACTGATTTTTAAAGAGAGAAGAGAACTTGAATTGATAGAAGGGCCTCCCAAGATAGATACATAGCTTTTGGGAAAACTGGGGTTTGTTCTTCGGATCAAGGCACTCTCTGAAGGGTTATTGGATGACAAGTGGTGTAAAGACCTGTGGACTTGGCTCCAAGGTATGATTCTACCACTTACTACCTGTTTGGTCCAAGCAAGTCATTTCACATGTCTGAGTATCAGTATCCCCATCAATAACTAATAAAGTAGATCAATAAATAATACTTGATTGTTGGGTATGGGATCAGGAAGACCTGAGATCAAATTTGACTTCAGCCACTTACTAGCTATGTTATCCTGGGCAAATCACTTAATCTTATCTGCCTCAGTTTCCTCATCTGCAAAATAGGGATAATAATAGTACTTTAAGAGTTGCGAGAAGAAAATTTTCAAAATCGAAAGCACTATATAAATGCTATTGCTACTACTGCTACTACTGCTTGTACTATCTACTTCATAGAATTGTTATGATTAAAGTCCTTTGCAAATCGGAAGGTACTGTACAACTATAGGGGCTACCTCCTGCCCTGATTGTTTTGTAAAGAAGTAGAAATGTCACTTAAGAAAATGAAGTTGAAAAGAGTGGCTGCACCTGGCCAAATATATACAGAAAATTTTGTTGGAGGAAACATAATTTTAAAGCCCTCAGGGATCATTTTTGAAGCTGTCTCAAAGAGGGAGAAGATTCAATTCAGTTAGATTGTTAGGGCAGATTGCTGTTACGTTAAAAGAATGGCAATGCAGAACGACATTTCAGTAGCTACTGTTCTGTCTGCTCCCTCGTTCACTTCTAGCATGTCTTTATGAGACTAGTTTATGCAGAGTATTGAGGGTATCCTTAATACATACACATGGAATGGACCAGGCAGGCTTTCATAGGCCATTTTCTTTCGCAGACATGTTAGTTTCATCTTCAGTTACATAACTAACTGAGAGGTGTGATCAGCATTGGATCTGGTTTTGTTTGTTTTTGTGAATGACATAAAAGCATCTGACTTGATTAAACAAAATGCAGCTTTAAAGGAGATGGAGGGAAACTGTGATGATGAAAGGTCTCAAGATGCTCTATGAAGTTAAGTTCAAGGAACTGTGGATATTTAGCCTGGAGAAGGAAAGACTTAAAAGTGTCTGGGAATGAATATCGCCTTCAAGGGGTTGAAAAGCTTTCACTTGAAAGGAAATAAACTCATCCTGCTCAGCTCCTAGAGAAGGATGAAGAACAAAAGTAGAAGTTAGGGAGGTAAAGTTAGGTTTGTTGTCTTCCATGCATATGTTTGAATCATACAAGATTTAATGGCAGATACAACCAGAAACTAATTTTGTTCATCATTTGGCTGAGGAGCATCATAAGGTGAGGAATCAGGCAGAGAGATATGTGCTTTCCCATCATATGGGTAGTGAGCCTCTTCAAATGATCTTGTTTATAAATGATGTGCTGATTGCATGGAGGAAAGGACGCCAGGCCCTCAGTGAGATCCACAGTCATTCGAAGTGGATTAAGGGTTATTGCAAAGATTATAACATGGAATTGGACGGACGGTTGATTAAACAAGTCCATTTGTTTATGTATCTTGGACAGGCACTGCATGTAGACAATAATCTGGACCCATATTTGAGAGGAAGGAAAGTGGATTAAATTATATTTGTGTGCCACTTTTTTGGTAGCTACATAGCTAAACATAGCAAAGACACAAGGGGTAACAGTGCAGCATTTTTATATTGATGTTTCTCCTCACCTATTGCAAATCTTCCTCCCCCACTCACAGGTTTTGGAAAGGATACAAGCGTGTTGGTTTTGGCGTCCTGGGCCCAGCTCTGGGTCCTGTACTGGAACAGTGAAAGCAAGGGAGGGAGTTGCGGTAGGCGTAGACAGTACAGGAGATATAGATCCATCCATCTCCTGGTCTTATCACTAGCAAATGAGATTTTCAGAAGCTATTATTCAGCATTTTCAAAGATCCCAAACTGCTAACTGATAGAGGAACCCATCCTTTTAACACCAATATTCTCTCAGTGATGCTATATGGCTTCAATTATGGAACACTATGATTTCAAAACAAAAATTGTGGATGACCCAAATGGCAGTAATATACATATATGCATACATATATATATACATGTGTATGTATATATGTGTATGCATAAATATATGTGTGTATGTGCATACATGCATGTATGTGTGTATATATGAGGTTTAGCTTTAGTAGAGCTGGTTCAGCTGTGAAAGAATTCACTTAGCCCTTCTCTGTAGCCATTGGGAGCTTTATTGACCCAAAAGCAGTATGGGTCTCCTAGAAAGAAAGCTAAGTGATATCCGATATTTGGGGGAGTTATGCTTATACAGGGTGTTCCTAAAATCTGGACACATAGGCAAAAATGCATATTTTCAAGAAATGAAATGAAATTTTCAACAACATTTTATTTAATTGGAATATTAACAAATAACGTCTTCGATTCATTTGTGATGCAAAGGTGGATGTGCTTTGCAAGATTCACGTGAACTCAATGCAATAATGCCACATTGCCATCAATTGCCTATGTGTCCAGACTTTAGGAACACCCTGTATAGAGGTTTTAGAAAGATGGTGTAGTTTTAGAGGTTTTTATGGAGGTTAAAGATTAAAGACAGGACAGGATGACATAGGATGAGGGAGACAAAGGGAATTCTTTATGGTTTAAGGATTTAAGGACAGGGCAAGGTGACAAAGCTTAAAAATTAAAGGATAGGGGGAACACAGGATAAGGGAGACAAGCAATTCTTTTGATACAGGTTCCAGATAAGGGGGGAAAGGACTTTAGGGTGCCTTCAGGTTACAGAATAAACTAGGGGCTTCACAAAGTACTAGAAAAGTAACCCTTAATGTTATTTTTAACCCTTGGGGCACTGTTTGTATCCACATCATATATATGTACATACATACAGTGTAAATAGGTTGTGTTGTGGAGTTGTTTCACTCATGGCTGACTCTTCATGACCCCATTTGGGGTTTTCTTGGCAGAGATACTGGAGTGGTTTGTCATTTCCTTCTCCAGTTTATTTTACAGATGAGGAATTGAGGCAAATAGGGTTAAGTGGCTTGCCCAGGGTCATAGCTAGGAAGTGTCTGAGGCCAGATTTGAACTTAAGAAGATGAGTCTTTCTGATTCTGGTCAGGTACACCATCCACTTTGCCAGCTAGCTGCCCCTAAATAGGCTGTAGCATATTGTCAATGGATTGTTGTTGTTTAACCTTCATTCTTGAAGAGGACCATGGCATCAAGAAGGTGATGCTATGGCATGCAAGTGAATTGGATTTGAGTGAGGGAAGGCTGTGCAAAGT
This sequence comes from Phalanger gymnotis, assembly GCA_028646595.1. NCBI lineage: Eukaryota > Metazoa > Chordata > Mammalia > Diprotodontia > Phalangeridae > Phalanger > Phalanger gymnotis. The sequence goes on from JAQQSZ010019461.1 coordinate 7,897, forward strand.
CATCAGCCTCACTTTCTCTTCCTAAACCATCTCCGTCCAGTGGCAAGATATAGATCACGACGACTGGAGATGGCCCTCATTGTCAATGATGACTTGCTTGCATGGAGGTATCACCAAGGATAGATGGAGTAGTCATTTAGGGAGGGGGTGTGTCGGAACCCCCAGAATGGTCAACCTACTAGGCTACTAATTTTATGAGGTCAGGGACCCTCTGATTCCTCTAATGGCTAGGAGTTTTCTCACATAATGGGCACTTAAATGTTTACTGAAAGCATAAATGAATGACTTAGATGGCTCTGGTAAACCAGGCTTTGCTAAAGCCCATTGGGATTCAAAAGGAGTTACTTGACTATGTCTTTAAACTCAAATCACTCTGGCTCTCACTGGTTGGCCAATAACAGGTCCTAGTCCAAGCCTCCCTTGGTCATTGTTTGGGCTCTGATGGCTCAGAGTGAGTGTAAGTAGTAATAGTTTCTGTTTTGGCCAGAAACCCTGAGGGTCTTCTCCTCCCAGAATGATTCTTTTGAGAAGGCAAACTAGTCCGTCTTTTGCCTCAATTCTTATTTATCCTTTAATCATTGAATGGGCATTGCCTCAGTCAGCCTGAGACCTGTTAAAGACCTTAGTTTGAAAAGGCCAAAATCGCCCACTGCATCATGGGCCATCTCCAGTCGTCCTGATCTTGCCATTGGACCCAGATGTCTCTAGAGAAGAAAGTGAGGCTGGTGACTTTGCATAGCTCTCTCACTTAAATCCAACTTGCAAGTCATGTCATCACCTTCCTGATGCCAGGGTCCTCTTGCAGAAGGAAGGACAAACAACATAAGGTCTCTCACATAATGGGCACTTAAACGTTTATTGAATACATAAATGAATGAATTAGATGGTCCACTCTAGAGCACTGTCACTTCCACGGTTCGAGGGATTCCTAGGTGGGTGGTTTAAGGAGTGCATATTACGAATTGTGCAAATCTGTTCATGTCCTCTCATAAATTCTAGATAAAAAAGGATTCACCCTAAAGACTAGAAACTTTTCTCTTTTTCCATAGTCCTCAGCAGCTGTCCTGGAAAAGACCCAAAGGAGGGTCTTCCAGGACGCGGACGATCCTGTACGGGGTTTTTGCGGGAAGCCAGACAAGAATCACAGCAGTAGAAGGATGGACGGGGTCTTGGAAAAGCCACATCGAAGCTGCCACAGATTCCTACGAGTATTGGTGATTGATTGATCAGGGCAGCAAGACCGAACCAATGGGGGAGTGCAGAGGGAGGGAGAAGGGGATTGCACCAATCCCGGTGGGATGGAGGGGGGGCGTCCCAGGGGCTTGTCTCCAGGCAGAGCTGAGAGTGGGCGACTGGCCCAAGGCAGAAAGGGGGGTGTGCGTGGTGGGGGAGGGGAGACCGCAACCCAACCTCCCGGGAACGGCTGGGGGCGGGGGAGGGCCGGGATCGAAGAGGCGTGACTATGCCCGCAGCTGTTCTCTTGGGTGCGCTTGTATTCGCATGAAGGGGGGGGTCGTGAAGACAGACACTCTCTTTCTCTGTGTCTTGGCTCCTTCTCCACTCGAGGCCACGCCCAAGTTCAAGGACACTTGGAACTTCTCCTTCTTTCCTGATCATAGTCTCGTGGCCACGCCAGTTGCCCCGCTGAGTGGGCGACTCTCCCGACATCCCCCCTCGGTCCAATCAGAGTGGTGCGCCCCGGTTCGCCCCGCCCCCCTGCGGGCCACAATGGAGCCCCGCCCTCGGGGGCGGCTCCTCTTCGGCCCGGCCCCGCCTTCCTCCCCTCCCCCGCCCCGAGGATGGACCCGGCTCCGGCCCCCGCCCCAGCCCCAGCCCCGGCCCCGGCCCCGGCCTGAGCGCCCCTCCGAGCTGCCGGCGCTTCCTGCGGACCCTCGCCGAGGCCCCCGCCGCCGCCATGGACCTGTCTCACCCGCGCCTGCTGGGCCGCTCGCGAGCCCGGGCCCCGAGCGGAGGATCGTCCTTCGTCAGGTACCGCTGCAGAGGCTGCCGCTGCACGGCCCGGCCCCCGCCCCCGGACCCGGACCCGGCCTCGGCCTCGGCCCCGGCCCCGGCTCCGGCCACGGCCACGGCCACGTACCGCTCACGCGGCTTTCTGACAGCCCCTCCCCAAGAGCGTCCCTCCGAAACCTCCCCCTCCCCAGGCAGCGCCCCCACTGTGTCCCCAACCGCTCTCTCCCCCAGGCAGCGCCCTCCATTGGGCTGCCCAAGAGGCCTCTCCCCGACGACGCCCTCCGAAGCCCCCCAGCCAGCGCCCCCATTGTGTCCCCAACCGCCTCCTCTCCCAGGCAGCTCCCTCTGTTGGGATACCCGAGGCCTCTCTCCGACACCTTCAAACCACCCTGTCCCCCAGAGAGCGCCCCCATTGTACCCCCCAACTGCCATCTCCTGCAGAAAGCCCCCCATATTGGCCTTCCCCAAACGTGCCCCCCCGCCCAGGCAGTGTG
>JAQQSZ010019462.1:0-10360 GCA_028646595.1 Phalanger gymnotis
AAAAAAATGTACCTGTAATATACCTTTAAGTATAATCTTCATTAACATTTTGTCCATCACTTTCTCAAGTCTAGACCATGGATGGGGAACCTGCTCCCTTGAGGCTACATGTGGCCCTCTAGGTCCTCAAGTGCAGCCCTTTGGCGGAATCCAAACCTCACAGAACAAATCCCTTAAAGGGCTGCACTTGAGGACCTAGAAGGCCATGTGTGGCCTCGAAGCAGCAGGTTACACACCCCTGGTCTAGACAATCAATGAGGCAATAGACCAAGCCCTGATTTATAGCCACTTCCAACTTCGAAGGTGTAAATGTTCACACTGAAAATTTAACAATTAGCCCTCAGGAGCGGGTTCATACAGGTTCCAGCATGCCTCTGCCTATCATATACAAACTATTCTCAACACTGGGAAAGAAAACACCATCAAACTCTTTTGATGAGGCAAATGTAGTCAGATAAAGTAAAGAAAGAGAGCCACGGACCAAGGTCATTAACGAATATCACTGCAAAAATTTCAAGAAAACCCATCTCGGGTTTTTAAAAAGCCAAATACAGAAGCTGGAAGAAGGGGCGAGTAACTGAAGAGGAATTTCAAAGAATAATCTGGTCCTGTAGAATGGTCGGCACTGTTAACGTCCAGAATGCTCCAAAGCTACCAAGGAGTGCTGGGAAGGACAAAAAGCCTTAAAAACCCCAAACCCCAAACTATATTAAAGGCAAGGACAGGACCAAAGATGGAACTGAAGCACTGCTTTGGGCAGATGGGCTGCTGATAATATATGGCAGAAGAAGCCTGAACAACTAAGCTCTTCGTTTGCTTCTATTTTCTCTTCCAAAGAAAATGACCAAGAAAACCAAGAACAAGAAGGGTTAATAGATATGGAAACTAGAGATAATTAAGGAGATGGTAAGAGAGCACTATATGGAGAATGGGAAAGGGGCCCTAGGATTGGGGACTTGACTTGGAAAGCTTGCGAAGGATAGGGGAGGTGTTCTGGGACTAGAGGAAGGCAAATGTTTTCTCCAAAAAAGAGAAGATGGAGTCTGTCACCTACAGAGCAGTTAGCTTAATTTCTATTCTTCTTCTTTTTTGGAGGGAGGAAGGCAGGGCAATTGGAGTTAAGTGACTTGCCCAAGGTCACACAGCTACTCTGAGGCCAGATTTGAATTCAGGTACTCCTGACTCCAGGGCCAGTGCTCTACTCACTGTGCCACCTAGCTGCCCCCTTGATTTTATTCTTTGCAAAATTCTACAACTCAGTTTTAAAGGGATGGTTTATGAGCATTTAGAAATGGAAGGTGTAATCACTAAAAGCTAACAGGGCTTCATCAGGGATAGATCATTCCAGACTAACTTCGACAGAGTCTTCACCTCTATCAGGAAGTGAAGGTCCCACCCCTGCGACTCTGGGCTCCCACTGATGACCATTCACTTTTTCACACCCGGTTTCAGACCCACTATAACACCTTCTCCCTGCCTCCCACCTCCAAGTTTCCATTCCATACCATCCTACTTTCCAACTTTAGTGTAGAAAGTAATAGTCAAAGCAACACTGCCATCTCTGGTAAGGACATGTCAACCAATTGCCCCGTGATGCCATTCGTCATCTTCTCTGACTTCTCTGTCCCAAAGACTCCTCCTTGGCAACCACTCCCCCACGTGTGTTGTGTCCCCTATGTGAGCACTTGGTACAGTGGCTGGCACATAGCAGGCACTGAATAAATGCTTGTCAACTGACTGTCTATGACTCTTAGAATGTAAGCAACTCAAGGGCAGGGACTGTGTTGCTTGCTTGTATTTGTATCCCTAGCCTTAGCACAGTGCCTGGCACAAAGTAAGGGCTTAATCAATGCTTTCTCATTCATTCATTTCCTCTTTTGATAGGATAACTAGACCAGTGGACCAGAGAAAGTTGTTGATATAGCATACTTCATTTGACCAAAAGATTTTATAAAGTCTCTCATATTATCCTTCTGGACAAGAGGGATGGGACGGATGCGTGTTGATAGCAGTAAGCTAAATTCTGAACTGGTTAAACAACTGCGCCCAAAGAATGGTCATTAACGAATTGGTGTCTATGTGGGAACCATCTCTAATGGGATGCCTTGGCTCTCCAATGTTTATTTTATAGCTTTCTTGTTGCTTCTCTCCCACAAGAGTCTGATGGGCCCCAAGATACAACTAATTGCTTCACTGTTTGGGAGGATTGAACAAGTCTACCTCCATTTTTGGAACTCAGTTTGGCACTGATCTCTCCTACCAGGTACGCTTTCTAGAAGAATACTTATAATCATTCCTCAGTGCATTTACAGGGTGCCTGCTCCCCAGAAGTCCCGGTACTAAGAAGTATTCTTTAGGAAAGCTGGAGGTCTAAAAAGTGCTTTTCAAACTCAAAGTGTTTTACTATTATAGTCTATGGGTCATATGGGCCTGGGGAAGAGATCTTACTCTCAGTTTCTTCATGGAAAAAGTTGAAAAGCAGGTGTTTGGATCATTCCTTGGGGAAAGTCATCACCATCACTGAATGGCCTTCTTTTCTCCATCTGCTTTTAGCACATAGAGACTGGATGAAGAAAAAGTCCCACTGGCTCTAGTTGTCTGTACTGTTTCCATTCAGTTAGCAGTTCGGACCCTTTCAGGCCTCGGAGTACGATCTCTTTAGAACCAAGACATTTTTATAAACAGTTGGGGCTATAGAAGAACGCCACTGCCTTCTGGATTTGCAGACACCTACGTTATTTTTCCAACATGTTGCACTGACTCAGAACCCCCTCCCCCATTTTTTTTCTTTCTGCAATGAGCTAATTTTCTCTCTAATTTTTAAAAACCCAAATATAAGGGAAATCTCATTTTCTCTGTTCTGACTCATTTACAATTAAATACACTTGTACCCATCTGTGTCTGTATACATCTGCATACATTTGCTATATCACATCGCCCTTTATATTTGAAGATGCTGCTGCTGCTGCTGCTTGTTATGTTTGCCTAGCAGTGATGAGCTGGCTACAAAGATCAGCCAGAGCCCCAGTCGCTGCCACAGGGCATTTGCATAGTCCAGGCTTCGGTGGAGGAAGCCTGGGGGCATCTGGGTGGCAGGTGGTTTCTGTAGTTACACATCTCAAAGGTGCCAATGACTGCTCGAAGAGTTGTTCTCTCTGCTCTTCTCTTTGAAATGGGGCAACGTCCATAATGTTGCTCATTGGCAGATGGGATAGAATGTGTAGGGGGGCTTATCACGGAAAATGTGTTACACAAGTGTTGCCGCCATTTCAGTTCCATCCCCTCATCCTCGAGGAGTGTGGAGCTGTCTCTGCTCTTCAGAGGAGATGTGGTGGCGCGTGTGGGCGTCTGCCTCACCTACGTGCCTAAAAATACCATGTCACTGTTTCCTACCACGTTTTTTAAAAAATGAAGTTACGTTGAAAAGATATTCAGATTTAATGAGACGGTAGAGTTCGTCAGCACATTTAAGACTTTTTCATATCATTTCATTGAATAATTTCGCATATATACATATATATGTACATAGCCAGCAAGAACCATGGTGACTCACAAAGTAAAATGTCTACCATTGCCAATTAAGAAAGTTAATAAAATTGAAATGTTAAATGAAACATGCTGGTTTCATATTGATAGATGATATTTTCTGGGAAACTATAATTGGACAGTGGAATCTTGCTGTCAGACAGGATTCAAATCTTCTCTTGTGAAAAGACACAGATAACTTGTGAATTGGTCCAACCATTCTAAAAAGCAATTAGGAATTAAGCTTGAAAAAAAGTTAACTAAAATGTCCTTCCATGACCTTTGACCCAAACACTTGACTGGTATAAATAGATAGATAGATGATATCCCAAGGAGGTCCAAGATAGAAAGGCCCCACATATACCAAAACATTGATAGTATAAATTCTTGTGTTAGTAGAGAACTGGAAATAAATTTGATTCCCATAAATTGGGGAATGGTTAAACCAATTGTGGTACTTGAATGTAATGGTATATTATTATGTTATAAGAAATTACAAATATGAAGAATTAGAGAAACATGAAAAGACTTATGTGACTGAATGATATAAACAGAACCAGAAAAACATTATACACAGCCCTACAGTATAGATCAATAAAACAAACCTGAATGCTACACAAGTTTCTCTTATAAAGGTCCATTTCTATATAAGAAACTTATTGAAATTTATTTTTTTTAAAAGAGACATTTTCAATAGGTAAACAGTCAAAGGATGTGAATAGCTAGTTCTCAAGAGAAGAAACCCGAAATATCTAAAGCCATGTGAAAAAATGCTCCAAATTACTAATGATTAGAGAAATGCAAATTAAAGCACCTCTGAAGTTGTACTATATACCCATTAGTTGGGCAAGGTTCACAAAAAAAAAAGAAAATGACAAGTGTTGGAGGGGCTGTGGGAAAATGGGCACATTGATATATTGGTGGAGCAGTGAATTGGTATCGTCATTCTGGAAAGCTATTTGGAACCATACCCCAAAGGTTGCTAAATGGTAAATATCCTTTGACCCAGTAATACCACTACTAGGCCTAGATCACAAAGAGACAAAAAGTAGAGGAAAAGAAGTATCTATATCTATCTAGCTCTGTCTGTCTGTCTGTCTGTCTATCTATCTATCTGTCTGTCTGTCTGTCTGTCTGTCTATCTGTCTCAGCTTTTTTTGTAGTACCAAAGAAATGGAAACTAAGGGAGTAGCCATCAAACAGGGAATGGCTAAACAAACCATGGCATATGAATATGCAGTACAATATGATTTTGTAGTGAAAAATGATGAAAGAAATGGTTTCGGAGAAACCTGGACTTAGATGAACTGATGCAGGGTGAAGTAAGCAGAACTAGAAAAAATTATAATGTTGCAACATTGAAAAAATGAACAATTTTGAAAGATTGAAGAAGTCGGGCCAACATGATGCCAATGACTATTCCAGAGGACTGATGATGAGGAGAGTTACCTGCTTCATGACAGAGAGAAGATAGACCAAACATGCAGAAGGAGACACAGTTTTAGACGGAGCCAGTACAGGAATTTGTTTTCCTTGATTATGCATATTTGCTACAGAGCTTTCGTTTTTCTCATTTTTTTTCCTTCTGTGCGCCTGTGTGCATGTGTGCATGTGTGTGTAAGATAAGAGAGAGAAAAAAATAAATGCTGGCTAATTGAAAAAAAAAATTTTAACTGAATGTTATGAATTATAATGACCAAGCTTGACCTAGGAAAAGAACCGAGGAACCACATCTCCCACCTTGGGGGTAGGGAGGCAGGAAGAAACTATGGGGGTAGAATATTGAATATACTATCAGATGTGCTCAGCGAATTGGTTGGTTTTACTGAGTTGCATTTCATGCTCTGTCAGGATGGCCTGAATAGTGAGAAGGATGTATTCGGAAATTAATATGTTATAAAACCAAAAGGCATCACTATACCTTTTAAAAAATAAAAGGTATAGCTCCAGATTCGTTGGGTTTTTTTAAATTACATTTTCTCTTTTCTAAGTCAGCAAAAATCTGCTTTTTTTCCCTCCTATTGCTCCCTAATCGAAAAAGAAAGAAAACCAAGCCCCGGTTATAAACTTGTATAGTCAAGCAAATTTCCACAATGGCTACATTTTCCCCACCCCCACCTCTGCCCTAAAAAAGGCTGATTCTGCACTCTGTTTTTCTTCTCTCTGTGAGGAAATGGTTGCTGTTTCATCGCCAGTCCTCTGGAACTGTGCTTGGTCATCACTCTGATTAGGTTTCCAAAGTCTTTCAAAGTTATCTTTATTGTTGTCGTATAAATTGTTCTGGTTCTTCTCACTTCACTTTGCAACAGTTCATAAAAGTCTTTCCAGGTTTCTCCAAAACCATTTTTGTTCATTATTTCTTACAGCACAATAATATTCCATCACATTTTTATAGTACAACTTGTTCATCCATTTCCTAATTGATTGGCACCCCGCTAGTTTCCAATTCTTTGTCCCCTCAAAAAGAGCCATCAATATTTTTCATACATCCTTGAGGTCTTTTTTGCTTAGAACAATTCCCTCCCTCAATCTATCCTTCCTCTAATTCCTCTTTCTCCCCTTTCCTTCCTATTTTCCTGTTTAATTTTTCTACCCAACTGTGCATGTGTATACTTCCCTCCTTTGACCAGTTCAGATGAAGAGTGAGGTTCAAGTGTCAAGTCTCTCTCTCTCACCCCCTGTCCCTTCCTCTTTGTTTGATTACTCTTCTACTCTGATAATGTGAGATAATTTTCCCTAGCCTTCCTTTACCTTTCTTTCCCTGGTATATTCCTCTCTTCCCTTTTTCCATTCTTCTTTTAAGACATAGCAGTACCATTCTCAGGCCTTCTGTCTAATTAGACTCCCTCTATGACTCCCTTTGATGGATTCTGAGGGGACACATGCATCATCTTCCCAAATTTGAATTTAAGTAGCATATCCTTTTTTAGTTTCATTATTTTTAGTTCAGATTTACCTTTTTATGTTTCTCTTGACTTCTATGTGTGCACTAAAATTTCTCCACAGCTCTGGTCTTTTCATCAGAAATGCTTGGAAGTCATCCGCTTAGTTAAACATCCATCTCCCACCTCTGGATTTTACTCAGTTTTGCTGGGCAAATTATTCTTGGCTGTAAACCTATATCCTTTGCCTTCTGGAATACTGGATTTGAAGCTCTCCACTCTTCTAGAGAAGTAGCTGCTAAATCTTGTGTGATTTTGACTGTGCATCCCCAGTATTTGAATTTCTTTACAGTTGCTCGTAGCATTGCAGTTTGACCTGGAGGCTGCAGAGTTTGGTCATAATGTTCTTGGGAGTTTGCATTTGGGGATTTCTTTCAGGAGGTAGCTGGTGGATTCTTTTTATTTCTGCTTTGCGCTCTGATTCTAAGAGATCTGGGCAGTTTTCTTTTAAGATTTTTTGAAATATAATGTCTCAGCTCTTTTTGTTTTTTTGGTCATGGTGTTGAGGTAGTACAGTGCTTCTTTTTTTTAAATTTTTTGGAGGAGGGAAGGCAGGGCAATTGGGGTTAAGTGACTTGTCCAAGTTCACACAGCTAGTGTGTCAAGTGTCTCAGGTCCCATTTGAACTCAGGTGCTACATAGCTGCCCCTAGTACAGTGCTTCTAAAAAATTTTTCCCAATGCCATCCACATCCAGAGAAAGAATTATGAAGTCTGAATACAGATGGAAGCATACTATTTGCTCTCTTTTTTTGTTTTATTTTGGTTTTTCTTTCTCATGATTCCTCCTATTCTAATTCTTCTATACAACATGACTAACGTGAAAATATGTTGAATAAGGATGTGTATATAGAGTCTATATCGGATTGTGGGGGGGGGCATGGAAGTGAAATGTTGAAAACTAAAAATAAATAAATAAATTTTAAAATGAAAAAAAAATTCCTTAATCAATTTTCCAGGTCAGTTGTATTTGCTATGAAATACCTCATTTTATTCTATTGTTTTCAGGATTTTGACTTTGTGTTAATATTTTTTGTTATCTTATGGAATCATTAGCTTTTATTTAGTAGGTTCTAATTTTTAGGAATTTTGTTTCTTCGATAGGGTTTTGTACATCTTGTGCCACACTGTTAATTCCTTTTCCATTCTTTTTTCCACAGCTCTCATTTCTTTTCCAATGTTTTTCTCTAGTGCTCTCATTTCATTAATATGGACATTTAAAAACTTTTTTTAAACTCTTGCTTCACTTCATCTAGGAATTCTAGTTGAATTTGTGTCCAACTTTTGTTTTTTTTTTTCGAGGCTTTGTTTGTAGATATTTTATTTATTTGTTTATTCTCTTTTTCTGGGTTGGTGTCTTGAGTATGCCTGTCACCATAATAGCTTTTGATGGTGGGATACTTTTTTTTTTTGTTTGATCATTCTTCTAGCCTACTTCCTGACTTTGGACTCTATGTTAGGGCCAGACTCTATGGATTTCTGAAGGCAAGGTCTGGACCGGTCCTGATGCTGTTTTCTTGGGCTATTGGCTATTGTATTATTCCAGGATCTTAGGGTCAGTTCAGGCTAGGGACCTGTAAGCTTTCAGCATTCCCAAAGTAGTCTGATCCAAGCAAAGTGTGATCACTGCCCCTCTTGCTCTGAGCTCTGCAAGTTCCTAATATGGTTTAGAGCTTGTAGACTTGCCACATTTGAAGTTCCAGTAGACTGCTGCTGGACTCAACCGCTGTCAGTCATCTGGAAAGCCCCGTTGGTTCAGAGACAGAACGGCTGGCTCCCCTTTTGTCCGGGTCATCCACTTCAGGCTTCAGTCTGAGCTAGAGGATGTAACTGAGACCCTGCTCATCTCCTGGGGTCAGAGCCACACAACTGCTGCTTGTTTCTGAACTCCCTCCTTGCTTGCCATACAGACTAGGGCCCATGACCGCTCCCGAACGCTTGGACAGCTCTCCTTCTCAGTCCTTCCTGAATCTGTGACTCAGAACAGGGCGATGAGCGATAGAACCGCCAACTGACATGCGCTCCTGTGCTTTGCATAAGTTTAGTCCCCTCTCTGCTGGATCTGGAAACTTCTCTTGCCCTGCTAAACAGCCTCTCCCTGTGCTGAAATCCTGACCAGCCCCCATCTCTAGTGTCTGCAGACCTCTCTCTCTGCCTCCCTGTGCTTCCATCTGGGCTGGGAAAAAAATGACTCATCGTGATTTTTTTTCTTGGATTTCTTGATCTGCATTCGGTCCGATATATTTTCTAGCTTAGTTTGGAGTTCTTTTAGGGGGAGAGGAGTGCACTGTACCTCTTCCTGTTCCTCTGCCATGTGGCTCCACTTCTACCAGATTCATTCTGGAAAACTTGCAGCAGGACCATGAAATATACTTCTGCTTTTGCCATATATTGGCCTGGATAAGGCACTGAACCTGTCAGAGTCCTCGGGCAACTCTCTAAGACTGTACATTTCAGAACAGTTGCTCATCTACATTAGCAAAATAAATTTTCTCTCTGTAAGTTTGATATACTATTGAAAATCACAGGTCTAATTAAAAAAATAGTTGAACAGACTAGATGTCCTTATATTGTGTCACACGCACCCAACATGTCTTCCTCTTATCTGGGAAACAATCCAGTGTCAGCATCTGCTAGCTGAGACATGTTTAGGATAAAAAGCACCGCCGCCGTCCCTGACCGATACTGCTTGAGTAACTTCTTTCTATTCGGCCTTGTCCTAGACTTACACAGGGTAGCTAGGCGATATCATGCTGGGCCTAGAGTCAGGAAGACTCCTCTTTCTGAGTTCAAATCTGGCCCCAGCGTGACCCTAGGTAAGTCACTTATTCTCGTTTGCCTCCGTTTCCTCATCTGTAAAATAAGTTGGAAAAGGAACTGGCAAACCACCTAGTATCTTTGCCAAGAAACCTCAAATGGGGTCGCAAATAGTCAGAACACAACTGAAAAACTACTGAACGACAACTCAAAGCAATCCAATTTAATAAACACTACCATTGGCAAAATGCTGGAGATACAGAACAGAAGAGTAGGACTTACATTCTGTTAAACTACAGGGATTCTTAACTCGGGGGTTTGTGAACTTTTTAAAAACCATTTTTGAGAACTCTATTTCAGTCTTCCTTTGTAATGTTCTATAATTTATTTTATTAAAAACAGTATCCTGAGAAGGGATCCAAAGGGTCCTGTGACATTAAACGGGGTTCAGATCCCTTACAATAAGGGGATAGATAGCACAGAAAGAAAAGGAGCAGCTGAGTGCCTCAGTGGCTAGAGTGCTGGGCATCAAGTCAGCAAGACTCATTTATGACTTCAAATCTGGCCTGAGATACTCACTAGCTGTGTGACCCTGGGCAAGTCATCTAACCCTCTTTGCCTCAGTTCCTCTCATCTGTAAAAATGCTAGCCAACATTGTGTGATGATCAACTTTGACCGGCTTAGCTCTTCTCAGCAATGCAACGATCCAAGACAACTCCAAAAGACTCACGACAGAAAATGCCATCCACGTCCAAAGAAAGAACCATGGAGTCTGAGCACAGATCAAAGCAGACTATTTTCACTTCTTTTTTTTGTTTGTTTGTTTGTTTTTTTGTGGCTTTTCTTTTTTGTTCTGTTTCTTCTTTCACAACATAACTAATATGGAAATATGTTTAACATGATTGCACATCTATAACATATCAGATTGCATTCTGTCTTGGGGAGGAGGGAGGGAGGGAGAGAGAAAAATTTGGAACTCAAAATCTTATAAAAAATGAATGCTGAAAACTTTTTTTAAAAAAAAATGAGCTAGAGAAGGAAATGGCAAAGCACTCCAGTATCTTTTCCCAGAAAACCCCAAATAGGGTCATGAAGTTATACATGACTGAAAAACTGACTGACCATCAACAACTGGG
>JAQQSZ010019463.1:0-10360 GCA_028646595.1 Phalanger gymnotis
GCATGTTTCCTTTTAATTCCTCCAGGTGAGCTTGTTGGTGATTCTAACAAGGGTTTGCCTCTTACATATATAGTAGAGATTCGTGCATTTAGCAAAGTGTTTACTTGTTAGGTCCATTCCATTTCTGAGGCTCTGTGAATCTGTGAGAGGTCAAATGGAATGGTGACTCAGCAGCACTTTGTGGTGTTCTTTCTGCCAGGAAATTCTAACACAGCCTCCCTGAGGCATGAGCCTACAAATGAGAGTGCTTATTTCAGATTATGCAACATGAGATGCCTGGCTTTTCAAAGTGTTTTCATTTCCACATTTGTATCACTAACTCTCCATGTAGGATCACTGGAAACATGTAACACTAATGAATCTCTCTCTACCTAGGACCATTATTAGCTAGAATATACCCTGGCGATTACCTACTCCTATTTTATCATTTTACAGGTGAAAAATCGAGGGTCAGGGAAATGAAGGCACATGCCCAAGATCATAAAGTTAGTTAGTGGCACATCCTGGAATAGAACTGTCTCCTGATTCCTCTCTCATATCACATAGTCATGGATTTAGAACTAGGATGAACCTCAGAGGTCATCTAGTCCAATTTGCTCATATTGTATGTGAGAAAACTGAGGTCCATTGAGGTCAAGGGAATAGCTCAATGTCAAAAAGGAGAAGACTAGAAAGGAGAAAGCTTTGCTGTCACAGTATTATAGCTACAGAATCAGAAGGGGATTGTAAAGACCATCTAGTCCAACATCTTCATTTTATAAAAGAAGAAATGGAGGCCCAGGGAGGTTAAGTGACTTGCCCAAGGTCACACAGGTAAGTACGTATTAGGAGTAGGATTTGAACCCAAGTTCTCCAATGATAGATGCAATGGTTTTTTTCCCCCATTTTATGGAACAGAGGTACTATAGGTTTTGCTCTAGAAGCAGAAGTAGGACCAATGGGTAGAAAGCAACATGGAGCAATGAAAACATTAGATTTGAAGTCAGAGGGTCTGAATTTGAATCCCATCTCTTGCCATTTTGGTAGATCTTGCCCTAGTAGCATCCTGTTTGACTCTGAATAAATCTCTTTACCTTTTTGGCCTGGGCCTCAGTTTCCTGAACTCTAAAATGACTAGACTTTTGAATCCTCTTTCAGCTTTAAGTCTACAATCTTTGAAGTATAAAAGAGTCAGATTTACACTTGACATGAAAAAAAATGTATATATGCATACATATATGTGTGTGTGTGTATTAGAACCAGTAAATGAAACCAGAATTTGTTATGTTCTTATGGAAGAGAAAGATTAAAAAATTTTGCTTCACAGATACAAGTCATGGGATGCATGCTTAGAGAGCATATTTTTTTTTCATTAAAAAAGGGAGGATTTTAGTAGACTTCAGCCTCAATATGAGTAAACAATGTGATACGGAAATCTAAAAAGCTCATATCACATGGCTACAGATGGCCAAAGTGAACAGAACCAGGAGAAAAATTCGCACTACAAAAACAATGATGTAAAAATAAACTGTGAAAGACTTAAAAATTCTGATCAATTAAATAACTAACCTTATTTCCAGAAGACCAAAGAGGAAGGATACTAACCACTTCCTGACAGAGAAATGATAGATTTTACATGCAGAATGAGACATGGCCATCATGGAACTTTGTTTTGATTAACTATGACTATTTGTCATGTGGGTTTTCATTTTGTTTTTCTTTTTCAATAGGGTTAAGGATAGGGGAGGGGCAGATAGGGAGGAAAATAAATACTTCCTAATTTAAAAAAAATAGTTAAAAAAGGCTAATATCATTTCGAGAGAGGCATAGCTCCCAAATTTCTGCTTTGGTTCAAAAATATTCACCGTCACACTATGATGGCAAGAAGGTGGAAGCCAATTATTTGCCCAAAATGTAAGCAGTGATTGAGTAAATTAGGAGTAGATGAACATGCTATAATATTAATGTACCACAAAAAATAGCAGAAGTTCAAAGAATATAGGGAGACATATAAAGTGAAATATGACTAAAGAAAGTCTAAAGAACAATATGCACACTATTAAGCCTGTGAAAATTAAGAAACCATTACACTAGCATTAAAACTCAGGGTAGTACATTTGAGACAACCTTGCTAAAGATGAAAATGCAGACTTCCCCGTTTTATTTTTTAAAAACAATTACAGAATTTGGCAGAATGTTCAATTAGCCACAGTCACCCTTTTGTGCTTTTCTGTGTGTTTTGTTTTGGTGTTTTTGGAATATGCCTCCCTTTTCTTCTTGCTTTGCATATTTGTCTGTTTCATTTTACAAAAAATTATTGCTGCCCCTATAGATAGTCAAAGCAATTTCTTGTGTTACCCATACCTTGGGTAATTTGCATATATATACATGAGTCTATGAGGGCTGTTTTGCTTCTTGGATAGCTTTCTGTTTCCTAGGCCTGTTTACTGATATTCTTTCTATGCTATATCTTGTATATACTTAATAATAATAGATAATAGTGGCAGCCAAGATTTATATAGTGGTTACTCTGTGCCAGATACTGTGCCAAGTGCTTTACAATGATTATCTCACTTGAGCTTTACAATGACCCAAGGAGGTAGGTGCTATTATTATACCCATTTTACAGATGAAGAAACTGAAGCAACGGCTATGACTCACCCTGGGTCATAGAGCTAGTAAGTATCTGAAACTGGATTTGAATTCAGGTCTTCCTCTCTCCAGGCCCTGTGCCACCTAGCTGCCCCCTTACTTGTTTATATGTTACCTCTTCCATTGGACTGTGAACTCCTGAAGAGCAGGAACTTTTTATTTTGCCTTTTCTCTGTATCCCCAGTGCTTAGCATAGGGTCTGGCATATGGCCAGCACTCAAATGCTCGTTGACTGATTAGCTGATTATAACTCAAAAGTTCAATGGTAGCATTTGCTGAGTCGAAGGAGCTTAGGTATTATGCTTGACTCACTTGTTGGCTAACTCACCTATCCTTTTGAATTACCACAGTGCAAGCCATGCGCCCCCTGAAAGTCCCCACTTGATGACTCACAGGTGCTATTGTAGGTAGGAAGCACTCTTCCTTTAACATGCTTCTAACTGGGAAGGCAAAAGTCAAGTGAAAAAAAAATCTCTAACCCTATTAAATATATGCTAGAAAAGCTGGTATGGTATTATAATCATTCAGACCAAAATAAGGTGGGTGAAGATAACACCAAAAGTGTGTTTTACATTAGTGAAACATGCATGTCAAAATAAAGATTTCTTAGAAAAAAATAGTGCAAAAATCTCACAACAGTACCTATTTTTGCCTCTTAGCAAATTTCTCATTTTCTTCTATTATTCACAAGAAGTCAACCCATCCTATCTCATTTGTTCATGTGTTTGAAAGAGAAGCTGTTTTATTTTCAAAGTTGTAATCAATAATCTCAAAAATAGAAAATACACTTGGAAACCAGACAATGCACTTCTTGCTAAGGGGAGCTCTGGGATCATGGTAGAGAAAACCAATGAAGGTGTTCCAAGTCAAGCTCAGTAGCAGGGATTGGTATTTATTTATCCCTTTGAGTAGGAGTCTTGTGCTCACTCTCCCTACCACAAGGCCCATTATGAAACAAGGCAGTGAAGGCTGTCTGGATTTAATTGAGGAAGAAATAATAACCTATAGCTTGATCCGCTATAGGTGACATTTGCCCTGTTCACTAGGGAGCAGCTCTTTAAAGGGTTTTGAGAAACTGCAGCCACGTACAAGAATTTAACAGCTGCTCAGAAACATTTGGGATGATCCAGACATATGATCATGTTGTAAAACAAAAAATAAAATCAAAATGGAGTTAATGTTAAGCCTTACGTTCGGACAATGCCTTGGTTAAACAGTGAATTGTGTCTCACTTTTGACTTTATTTATAAGAGCTGTAGATATACTTCTTTTCATTATTTAAAAAATATATATTGCACTATTTATCAAAGTAGAGAGGCAACATGACAGTTGTGTTGGTAAGCAAAATGGGCTCTTAGCACTTAGTTGGCCTTTTGTTTCCTTTGAGTAATTCAGTGTATTTCATTGAGCCTTACTAGGTGCTAAGCCCCAGGCCCAAATCCCTATTAGATGTAAAACCTTAGTGGGTGTGGATTGGCAACTAAGGTGGGGCCCAAGATGGGGCTAACTCCAGGGAGGGCCTAGTTTACATGTCTGAGACAGCAGAGGCTCTTAGACCATGTGGGTTTAAGTCACCTCTTTGTGACAATTTTAGGTCACATGGGTGAGTCGCATGTGTGACTCACCCCAATGCTGAAAAAGATATAAAAGCCAAGGGTTGGCCTGCTCTTCCTTGGAGCTCTTTACTGCAGCAGTGGTGGCGCACGTGACTCTGGGCCAGCCCTTGTTCTGAGCTCCCAGGCTGAACCTAGATCTTGGTAACTATGAATTGTATTGGTTCTGTGTGTTGATGTTTGTAATTTGTTTGTAATTTGCTCTGAAGTTCAAGGTGCTGGCTTTTTCCCCTGAACTAAGTGAATGATATTTGTATGCTGAATTAAAGTAAGCTTGCCAACCCCTTAACCTTGCTTTCCTTAGTTAAACAGATCAAAAGAACCTGTGCTGTTGGCAGCTTTCTGGGTGCTGGCTGTGGGTGGATCTTACACCCCCACAGAAGCTGCCAGCTGGATTGTTGAAACAACAGTGGATAGAAAGTCAGCCTCAGAGCTAAGTGTTGTCTCCAATACATCC
Source organism: Phalanger gymnotis (assembly GCA_028646595.1). NCBI lineage: Eukaryota > Metazoa > Chordata > Mammalia > Diprotodontia > Phalangeridae > Phalanger > Phalanger gymnotis. Next base: position 4,702 of record JAQQSZ010019463.1, read on the forward strand.
CAGCTATGTGATTCCAGGAAAGTCAATTAACCTCTCAGTATTTTAGGCAACTATATAAGACCTGCATTGGTAGATGCAGCTCCTCACCTTCAACTCAAGCTCCCTATGCCAATGAAATCACAGGATCCATTCCTATTCTCATCAAAATAAGTATGAGCCTCATTATCTGCAACCTTTGTCTACAGATTTCCTCCCCAACCCCAATTTATCCAGTTTTGGCAATAATCTCACTATTGTACCATCTCCCTAAAACTGTGTGCCACTCTAATTTTTTTTAAAGAAAGGGTTATATATGAATGTGTGTATACACACATTCATATATATGTGTGAATGTGTGTATACACACATTCATATATATGTGTGAATGTGTGTATACACACGAGACTGCTTGTTATAGTAGAATGAATATAAACACTGGTCAATGAAGACATGGTTTCAAATTCCAGCTATGCCACTAATTAACCATGTGACCTTGGGCAAGTCACTACTTCTCTGGATGTTGGTTCCCTCTCCTATAAAATGAAAAAAATTGGACTGAATGGTTTGTTCCAGTTCAAAAAATATGATGATTCTTTGCTGTGCCCTTGGGGCATGTATGTATAGGTGTTCACCTACTGAAATTTAAAACTGTTCGTATAACATAAAGTTGAAAAATGAAAGTGAATGAAATTCAGCCACAGGGGTCTTTACCTCCTTCAGTCTTCCCTCTTCCTTGATTTTCTTACAATTCCTTTTCACATCCTAGGAAGAGTTCATAGATTCATAGTTCATATTTCATGCCTCTAGAGGTGAAAGGGAATTTAAAACCTCTTCATTTTATAGGTGAGGTACCCAGGGAGTTAAGTGACTTGCCCAACATCCAAGGGGATTTTTGTTTGTTTGTTTTTTATAATTCAACCCATTCCTATCAGTATGCTTAGTAAATACAAGGAAGGCTTTGTGTGAGGCACTGGGGATATAAAGTCAAAACAACAATTATGGTTCTCAAATTTACATTCTACTGGAGCATATGACACATAAACAGATAAACTTATATATGATCATCTGAAGATGAAGGAGAGAATATTAACAACAAAAAGCATCAGGAAAGGCTTCTTATAGACAATGACACATTATCTGAGTATTGAAGGTATCTGAAGATCCTCAGTGGGGCAGAGAAGTAGATATGCCTTCTAGGCATAGGAAACAAAGGCAGGGAGGTAGATGATGAAGCACTGAATGCATGGAAAATGGACACATCTTTGCTATAATATAGAGTGCAGGAAAGGCATCAAAGTACAATAAATTCAGAAAAGTAGATTGGAGCCTGCCTGCAACAGCTGTAATACTAAGCCTTTCTTAATATAGGAATCTAGGGTTTTGGGGGAAATTTAAAGTGTTTTATAAATGTCAGATATTATTATTATCAAGCATTCTGGAGTTGTTTTCTGGTTCTTTTAAATTTTGTGGCTACAATATCAGTGTATTTGTTTCTTACTTAGCTATACAGTCATTCAGCTCAGGGTTTTTACCATGTAGCTATGGAAAACTTTTTTATTCCAAAGCATTTTAAAATCAGTTTATTCATCAAGATAACACACGCCCCATACCTACATTTCCCTTCCAAGGCTCTGGGTCTGTCTGTTATAGGAAGTGATGTAAACAAGGAATATGGAGTCCAGAAATCAAGGGGAAATATAATAGTAAATTTTTATTTATACATAATGCTGTGGAACAATGGGGGAGGGAGGTACAAAATTAATACCAAAAAGGAATAGGTTCTCATCGGAAAATTAAATTCCCTAAGGTTATAAAATGTAGGAAAGATTTCCAATTTTAAGGGAATTCATTTTTTTTCATATGTTGAACACATGACTTTCTGCTATTATGCTCAAGGGAAGGCATGGACATGTCAGATAGGCATGGATGGGTTGCAATCTGCAACATAGGAAAGAACATCCCCATTGGTGAGATCACAGATCCACCTGAATCTAGTACTATTATTGAGAAGCAGTAGGACATAGGAAATAGGGCACAGAAAGAGTACCTCAAGCATTACTAATTTTGTAATCCTAGTTACTTCACTGTCCTTCACTTTCCTCATCTACAAAATGGGTGGAGGAAGTAACATAGGGAGGAGAGAGGCCTCTAAGATACCTAGCTTTAAGCCTATGATATTGTCATTGTTAATACTGACTAACTGACCAAAATCCACCGTACTTGAATTTATATGTAAGTATGGAAAAGGAAATGATGCAGGTGAAAGTGCTCTGTCACCCACAAATGACCACAATCCAATGTAAAATCTGTAGGCAACAGAGCACTTTCATCCACATCATTTCCTTTTCTATACTCACATATTAAATTAAAATATAGTGGATTTGGGGTCAGTTAAGCAGTTTCATTTGATGCCCATTTCATTTATTTAAAAAAAAGGTGGGGAAAGGTGAAGACAGAAAGAGAGCTAAAGAAGCTCTGAATCAGAGCAGGCCACGAAGGCAAACAATTATTTTTAAGGTGACTTCCTCCCACCACAAAAGCCCTTCTTCTTAGGCGACGAGTAGGAAGTAAAATGTAACCCTATAGGGAAGTCCCTGGGGAAGCCGTTGCCTCTGCAGATAGACAGCACAACTCTAGGGAGGCTTCACAGTCTTCAGACAAGCAAGTGAACTCTGGGGAAGGAGACCAATTGTGTAGAGGGAACATGAGTTGCACAAAAGCAAGGCATTAGCTTGTCCTTGCAGGTGAGAAAGGGAAAAAAACCACTCAGCAAGGTTGGCAGCAGGTTCTGTCAGTTAAAGCAGACTTAGAAAGTAAAGCTATTGTTCTAAGAGAAAGAAAAAACTTTTCGAGGAAACAAAATAAAATACAAGTCATTCTTCTGTTCTCTAATCTTCACTGTTTGGTCTTAGCTTCCAGTGACTAGTGACTGATCAGCATTCTGGTGGCAATTAATAGCATTCTCCCACAATACAAATTGATATTTAAGACCTGCAAATGGTTTGCACACATTGTTTCAATTTGAGTCTCACAAGCAACCTGTGAGATAGGTACTTTAGGCATTATCACAGAGGCTCAATAAAGGACTTTCTTTGTTGTTGTATAAGTAGTCCTTGATGCATGATTTGAACACAGCACAGGCCTGATTAGAGAGGCGAGGGAAAGGACCATAGTTAGTGGGAAAGGTGTGGCTAAGGAGGGTTTTTGATGATGGAGGAGATATGGATATGTTTGTAGGCAACAAGGAAGCAGCCAGAAGACAGAGAGAGACTGAAGAAAAGGGAGAGAGTGGATATCTTAGAGGGGGGCAATCTGTTGGAGGGGAAGGGATGGAATAGTCTCACTTGTGCATGTGGAGGGGGTTGCCTTGGCAAGAAAAAGGGTGATCTATTCGTGTAAGATGGGAGCAAAGAGGAAACAGTGGTAGAAGGCATCTCATGTGTGTGAGATAAGAAGGGAAGAAGGGGCAGCTCTGGGCAAATGGGCTCCATTTATTCGATAAAATATGAGTCAAGGTTCTCAGCTGAGAGAGTGGGGGCAGGGGAAAGTTTGAGAAGGGATGAAAAGGTTCAGAAGAGCTATGGTGGCGAATGGGATAGTAAGTTAATTAGGGAGCCATAAAAGCATTGCTCTGCAGCGGTGAGGGCTCAGTTGAGGTCATGTAACATTAATTTGTAGTGGACCCAGACAGCACAGTTTTCATGATTTTCTCCACCTTTGTTCAGCCACATGCGAGCCTTCTGGAGTGAGGGCAATGGATGGTGAGAGTGAAAAATTGGTATAATAATACCTAAAGGAGCAACCTCACAGGGTCATTATGAGAATCAAATAAGATAATATATGTAAACCACCCTATGAAATTTAAAGTGTTTTATAAATGTCAGATATTATTATTACCAAGTATTCTGGAGTTGTTTTCTGGCTCTTTTAAATTTTTGTGGCTACAAGCACCACACGGAGTCTGATTATCTTCTATCACTCTTTCTAACCACATTACCAACCTACATCCTTTTCTGGAGGGTTTTAGGACTCAGTTAGGTGGTAAAATTGGTAGAGTCCTGGACTTGGATTTAAGAAGACTCGAGTTCAAATTTGGCCTCAGATGCTTATTTTACAGAGGACCAAACTGAGAGCCAAGAGAAGTTACTTGTGTAATTAGTTACTACTAATAAGTAGTAAATTGAAGAAATAGGGTTTAACCTAGTTGTTTGGGTTCAAAATTTACTGATCTCTCTACTATGCTGTCTTCCATTAGTCATTCTCTTCATGTATACATACTTTCCGGAATTCCCTTTTGGGTTTGGTTTTAATTTTTAAATCTCTCTGAAAACTAGTGATTTCACAAAGGATGAACATTTCCTTAAATGGCAATAACAAGTCTAGCGTGGATATAAAGAATGACCTTTTTCTGAGAAAAAAATATAAAGCAATTCAATAGTTCACATTTACATAGCTCTTTTAGGTTTACCAAGCTTTTTACATATATTATTTGATGCTCTATGGAAGTATGCCAATTCTCTAGCCTCTGTAAATTCAGGAAGCTGGTTTTTCCCTCTTTCAGATAAAGCAAAGAATAAATTCAGCTTTGTAATAATTGTTCCTGACAAATGCACAAATGTAAGCACTGAGGATGGGGAAGCAGCATGGTACCCATTCTTCCAGAAGCAATGGTCGTTGCTGTTTCTCCTCCAGATCTTGATATACTGCAGTTTTTGACACTGCAGTCAGAGTTGGCATGCAATGTCAGCACAAGATATACAATGTGTTAGTGAAGAGTTGTTCTTTGGATGTGGACCCCAGGAACTTCAGCAGCACTGAAAAGCCCTTTCCAGAAGAGAGAATAACTAACCAAGAGGCCATGCATGGAATTAATTTATTACCAAACTGGTTAAAATGTGAGAGGGAAAACAGACATTAATGCTTGTTTTCCTAATTTACCAGGAAATTGAGGTCCCCCTCTTGGTCAAAGAAATCACTCCCAAAGGCAAAAGGAGACCAGAATCTCGTTCTATGTCACACTCACACACAAGCAAATGATAATCAGTGTGGTCCCTCATCTTGCTTGGTTGAAACAATATTTGATTTCAAAACATTTATAGCTACACTTTTTGTAGTAGCAAAAAACTGGAAACAAAGTAAATGTCCACGGATTGGGAAATGGCTAACTAAGTTGTGCTACAAGGTATTAAAATGCTATAAGAAATGATGAATATGGAGAATATAGAGAAATATGAGTAGACACAAACTGATACAAAGTAAAGTAAATGGAGCTTGGGAAACAAAATACACAATGTCTACAAAAATGTAAAATCAAATGGCAGCAATAACAAAAAACAAAACTGAACACAATGAAATTATAATGACCAAGCTTGGCTCCCAAAAAGAGATGACAATGCGGCTCCCTCCTTGATTTGCAGAGTTAAGGGTCTGTATAATTGGATAATATGTTGGTTAGTTTTACTGAAACACTTTTTAAGAAATTTTTCTTTATTATGAAGGATGGCTTTCTAAAAGAGGACGAAGGAAAGGATATGTTGACAAAGGAAAATTATACAGAAACAAAAAAAATCAATAAAAATTAAAAATTTTAAAAGATATTTTACTCTTTTTATCTAGCTCTTAGCAAAGCATCCCACATTTTCTGTGTATTGCTTTAAGGACTGACTGGCTCCAGTCTAAC
>JAQQSZ010019464.1:0-10360 GCA_028646595.1 Phalanger gymnotis
AAAGCTGTCCCTACTTTGAGGAGATCCCAAAGATGAGGTTGAATGGAACCAGGCAAGGGCTGCATCCAAAGGATGATAGGGGGACACTGCCTGGTACCCACTGCTTGCTACCAACTGTAGGTAAATGGCCTGGAGTCTGGAAGATACAAATCTGACAAGCAAATCTGCAGGACCCAAATAGAGAGAGAAGTAAAAGTGAAAGAGCTCCATTAAAATCATTTACATTTGACCTGCAGGATTATCTGATCTTGTTACTTTCTCAAAAGTTTAAGAAGCACTTTTGCAGGTAGAAGTTTTCCACCCCTGGCTGGGGATTGACTTTTATTCCAATTATAACAAAAGAGTAGGGAGGTTATTTAAAGTAATGATTAGATCAAATAGGTTACCTCCCTCAAAGAATATTGCACTGAAATTCTCTTGCCCAAACCAAACTGAAGATGTTTTTGATTTAAGGTTAGAGTTCCTCCTTTTTATGCTTTACTTCTAAATTCAGTCACAATGCCCCAGCCTCTTCTAGTTATGAGTCTTATAGATCTCTTGAAGACATCCCTCTGGACAGGGAGTTTAATATGCAACGATTCTAATGTTTGGAGCAACCATAATTAGAGCCTTTTATGAACTCACCCCCTCTCGTATTGTTAGTGTATTGTTAATGCAATGGGAAGAGCTTTCCCCTCCATTGATAGGTCCATGTGACCTGTCTGAGTCACATGAGTTTGAGTCATATAGAGCATATGGTAGGAGGAGCTTGCTGAATTGGTAGAGCAAGAAAGGGTGGAGCAGGGAAAGAGACAGAGCAGTCAGACCTGGGGGACAGAGTAGCTAGCATGAGTGAGAGAGGGGGTGATTTTGCTTAAGGGAGCTTGTGTTGTGGGGAGGCCTGATGGAGGGAAGGCTTGGGGATGGTGGTGCCCCCTGCATTGATAATGTTTATAGTTTTCTTTGCTGCTATGATGGATTTGGCTTTCTGGTGTTTGAATAAATGTTTTGGTTTTGTCTTCCTTGGAGACAGTCTTATATTTTATGATAAAGAACTACACCAGCATATTCATAGCATTTGCTTTGGGTATCATCTCATTGATACTATACCCCTACACCCCCAAAGGCTATACCTTCCTTTGTGGGATCAGTGAACCACATGAAAAAAATTCTGAGAGAGAGGTGAAATGAAGTGCCACCATATGACAAGACCCCAGATGTACTGTCCTGACCACCCAATGCTTAACACCTCACAAAGACTGTGAGGAGCGCACCCTTGGATTTTTAGCACCACCTTTCACCATTTTCAATGCCCTGGGTCTCTAACTTTAAAAGGGTAAAGTGTGGATTCTGAGGAAATGTCCTCTGGTTCCTTAAAGAGGGAGCAGAACATTTCATGCCCTGGTATGGTCACATACAACATGAACTCATTCTCTCTGACCTTACAGACACCATTCAGTTGGCAAATGAGGCAGTTTATAATGTCCAGGAAATCCAGCAATCATTGGATTCCCTAGCAAAACTGGTTCTAGATAATAGAACAGTCCTAGGATACCTGCTTGTCTCTAGCAGGGGTGTATGTACTCTAGCAAACACATCTTGTTCTATGTACATCAACAATTCTGGGCAGGTATAGATTTCCACTGAACACATATTAGAAAAGGCTAGTTGGATGCAGAAAACCCATGAAAACCTTAGTGACCAAGATTATCTTCTTCATGGAAATCCTGGATCCTTTCTATACTAACACCATTCTTATTCCTGTTTGGTCCCTATTTGCTTAATGTCTTTGCCAGATTTGTCTCCTCCATGGTCCAAGCCATTAACTTCCAAATGACTCCTCAGGTTACATACCAACCACCAATGTAGTCCAAGGTCTTTAACCTACTGGACCTGGCATCAGCCAGGTTCCAAAGTCTGACCCCTTGAACAGGACATAGACAGTAAGGAACAGCTTTACACACTTTGCCAGCAGGAAGCAGTTTCAGAAGCCAAGACCTTCACCAATTACCCTAAAAGAATTTGGGTCCCATTCATTTACAGGCCCTGGAAACTCTCCTGTGAACTTTTACCTGAACTCTCTTTGAATTTTCCTACATGGTCAAGTCTCTGGTGTTCACCTGAGCCCTCAGCCCACCCCAGTAAATCCTTTCATTTTAGCCTATGCCCAATTTCCTAATTCTTGGTTACCCCTAAGCTAGTCCAGCCCTCCATTGTTTGTTATCTCTAACTCATCCCCAGCAACATCCCACCTTTGATCCTGTCTTAGACCCCATTATCCCTTGGCCATGTGGTCTAGTTCCCTGGCTTTCCTAGCCGTTCTCTGTTACCTCCCCGTCACCCCAGCCTACCAGCCACTCCCATCTAGATCCTCCCTAGATCCCTTTTCGCAGATCTTTTTTTCCTATATTATTATTCTCATCTAACAAAGGGCAGAATTTTAGAATCATGCCCACCCTTTATTGGTGTTTTAAAAAACTTGTCTTTGGCTGAAGGAAGGCTTGGGCCCAATTCATTTGGGGAGGATCCATGTATTGCTATTTCAGAGTCTCAGCACCCCTAAACCTCAACAGAAGGAAGAACTTTCTTTTTTTTGCAGGGGGAAGGCAGGGAAATTGGGGTTAAGTGACTTGCCCAAGGTCACACAGCTAGTAAATGTGTCAAGTATCTGAGGCTGGATTTGAACTCAGGTACTCCTGACTCCAGGGCCAGTGTTCTACTCACTGTACCACCTAGCTGCCCCAAAACAACTTTTTAAAGAGAAAGATACTTTTCCCTCATGGCCAGCTGAAAAAGCAACATTCAGACATATACTCTATCAAATAAATATTACTATAAAGCACAATCCTTACCTCAAAGAAGCAATCCTCTGTGTTTGGGGGAAAAATGTAATTATATTTAGGCAAATATGTAATTAGACAATTTTTAACTATACCATTTAGTCTATTGAAAAGAGTTAGGGAAAACTACACCATTTTTCTAGGAATCAATTATTTAAATTGATTAAATTAAACATCAAAAAAGTTAACATTCATGGTAGTTTACTTTGGGTAGGAGATGATAATATATAATTTACTTAGTGAACAAAATAAGCATTTACAAAAGGTGAAAAATACAAATTGTATTCTCCTTCAAATATTTTTTAAGTCATATAACCATTTTCTTATGGTAAGTAAAATTTTAGCAGAAGAGTGACAAGGTGATTTTTGCAACTGGATCTTCTACTTCTTAACAAAAACCTAATGCAATTGGGCTTTTGCTTTGAAATTCTACCATAGGTGCCAGGACTTTCAGAGAAGCTTTTAACTAGAAGCTTTGCAACCTTTCTTGTTTATCAAGGTTTCACAGCATGATTTACTATATTATATCACTAGATGATTTAGATACAGAACTTTACATTTTTATTTTCTTTAACAGGAAACTGATTTTCTCATTTTTAAAGTTTGGATTTATACTGCATTATCAATCAAGTTATGTTTTGCTTCATTTTAAACACAGGAAAACTAGGAAATGAGGTATTTTCTCTTTCCTACACTCCAATTTTTAAGGCAATAAAACTCAAATCTAATTACCTCTCTATTCTCTCATAACACAGTAATGTCTCCTGTGATTCCACCTTTAGCCAGTTTTTCTATTTCTTCTTCTTCTTCTCCATATTAATAACAAAATATAGTTGGGCCATCCAATAAGGACAAAAGTAATAACTAAATAGAGGCAAAAATGAATTACCCCAGACTTTATCCATGGGGAGGTTTGGCATCCACAATAAATGATACAAGAATGAGAAAAAAAGTGTAATTTATTTTCTTTTAAGCTATTCAATACTTCAAAGAACTTAATAGACCAAAATTTTCCACACATGTTTTGTGAATTTGCCTTTGTGACCCAGGATGTATCCTTAAACTCTCATTCTTTCATAACCCTTCCACTTATGTCTGACAAAGAAATTTATTCAGTCCTTATCAAATCTACTATTCAAATGCTAGAGAATAATTCCATTCAATTCAGTGCAATATATGTTCAGTAACTACAGGTACATGCTGACCTTCCTTGGATCATCTCTGGTCAAGCCATTTATTTATTTAATTTTATTTATTTACTTGCCTTCTCATTATTTTTATAATTCCTATGTCTACACTCCATCTTAACAAGGAAGTAGGAAGGATGAGGCAGGCTCAGTTAGACCAAAAGCAAGAAGCAAGGATTACCTATTAGGTGTATATATACATACATACACATATGTATATACATACACATACCTTGTGTGTGTATAAAGTCTTCCAATCTTCCAACCTGAATTTAGTTATATTTCTAACCTTACCCATAAATGAGTCTTACCTTAGGGTCTGTGAGCTTTCAAAAATATTTTGATGGCTATGTTAATATAATTGGCTTCCTTCGTAATCTAGGTGTTTATTTTGTATTACTTTCAAAAAACATTATTCTGAGAAGGGGTCTATAAACTCACAAAACTGTCAAAGGTTCCAGGTATCAAAAAAAAAAAAACAAAACATTAATAACCCCTCCCATAAACACTGCTTACTAAATAGTGCTGAAATTATTCATATCTTTTATTGCAAATATGTGTCTTCTTTCTTGTGAATTTACGTTTTTAAAGCATGACTAATTGAGCTACTGAGGAAGCACTACTGTCAGTGTATACAACACTATTGTGTTTTCAATAAGTTTACTCTATACATGAATATCTTAACATAACCCCAGAGGCTCATGGGTACAATTACTTTACCACTGTCCAGTAGTGCACAGAGAGCTGGTATGCCTGGACTAGAGAAAAAATGAAAAAATAACATGTCACAGAATAAGACATTATGCCAGTTTCTATTTTTCCTATCAGTTGTGTTTTCGATCTCTGCTGTGAAGTCTCTGCTCTCCTTTCTCCTAAATCAGGTCTCTTTAATCTTTTCTAGACTGGACTCTTTCTTCTCGGGGGCTATACTTCTGACCATGCTATGTTCTGTATATGAGACAGTTTTCTCCTTAGGCTATGTTGATTGTCCTCAATTTACATATTTGCTTCAATATTCAATACAGTCCCAACCACTCCCAGTAATATGCCTCCACTAAAAGAAAAAACAAAACAAAAAAGATTTATCTCTTGCTTTTTATAGTTTATCATAGGAAAAGAGACTTTGTAATAAAAAAGCAAAAACCAAAACAAAATCAATCCACTTTTCTACAACTAACTGAAGCTTCATCATCCATTATATATGAAAAGGTCAACAGTTAATTCAAAACACTTCAAAAGTCATGTTCCTTTTTCAGGATGTTTGTTTTTTTGTTAAAGCTGATTCAAATTTTGTATATCTGATCAGGAAGCACATTCAGCAACATGCTTTTATCTTTATAATACCCCACCCCAGCATTGGCTATGATCATGGGCATCCTGAAATCAGAGAAAGAGTGTTCATATTCACTCTTTCTTAGAAATGATCCAGAAACTCAGACCACTAGGGAACTTAATATACCTTTGAAAATCCAACACTCAGAGAAAGTAGAGCCATCCAGTAACTGAAACAAATATTGTGAGGAATCATATCAAGACAAAAGATGGAAAAACATTAACTCAATTAGGGGAGAAATTAAAAAAAAAAACAAGGATAAGAAAATCTGTATTCAACATTTTTATGAATCTTGTCCTCTGCTGAGTAATAAGGAAGAAAAATTCTGAATAGGGTATTCTATTGCCTCATTCATTATAAGTAAATCTCCTAATACCTCAAGGCTTATTTTAAATAAATCCCATTAAAGTTTATACCATTTTCAATCTTTTTTTCATATGCTTTCATTCCCTTCTCTTTATTCATCTTTTTCCCTCAAAATTAATCTAGCCAAATTGGAAACCCTTCTCCTGACCTATTCTTTGCTAGAGCAATTTAAGTCCTATTCTTATTTTCTTTCCATTGAATAATTTCATTCTTCTGTCATACCCTTCCATAAGCTAACTTTTAAAAAATGATAATTCCAGTTGTTCTCCCAATTGTAGACTTCTCACTTCTGTTTTGTAAGCAAGTTAACACAAATACACATTTCCTCAGTCAAGGGCATCTTACACTTATAGCTCATATATTTTTAATGATGTTAAAATCCTTAACAGCAAACTTTCATCACCTCAGGGAAAAATTAGCTACCCAATTTGGAAAGAACACACCACTATAGTATAGCATGGATGTAGATTTCCCTACAGGCTGGTATAAATATGAGCAAGAAATCTGAGACCATCCGAAATGAAACTCATTAGCTACTGTTAATACCTTTAGAGCAAATAAATTGACCTTGCATGTTTTGTACTTTATAAATAGAAATTTCCAATGGTAATTTGGCAAAGCAGAAATTCAAATGAATTAAACAGACAATGTTATGTTCAGATTTTGTGGAATCTTAATGCATCACTCAAATAGTTTTGATGAACTTGAGTAAAGAAAGCTAGGTTAGGTAACATGTAACGGTCTCTTCTATCCTTGTGATACTTGAAGAAAGGTAACATATCTTAGAGGAGAGAATTTTAGATTCCAAGTCAGACCAATATGATTGTTAGTCATGCCTCTCATTCGTACTTTCAATGGGTCCATGAACAAGTCATTGAACCCCTCTATGATTATTTAGTCATCTATAAGATGAGGATCAAAATAATTACATACCTTTCTCACTTGTGGTTCAAATGAGATAATCTACCTCAATCAATCAATAAACATTTATTAAGTGCCTACTATTTCTCAGATACTGTGCTAAATGCTGAGGATACAAAAAGAGGCAAAAGACCTCCCTTGGCCTCAAGGAGTTTACATCTAATGAGGGAGACATCATGCAAAGAAATATATAAATAACAAGCTATATACAAGATAAATAGGAAATAATTAACAGAAGGAAGGCACTATAGTTAATAGGGGATGGAGGAGGCTTCCAGTAAAAGAAGAGTTTTTATTTGGGACATAAAAGAAGCCAAGGAGGTCAGGGAATGTAACAGTTGAGGGAGAGCATTTCAAGAATGGGAAGAAACCAGAGAAAATGTCCAGAGTTCAGTGATGGAATGTCTCATTTGTGTCACAGCCGAGAAGCCAATATCACTGATTTGAAGAGTTTGTATTGGGAAATAAGATATAAAAAGAGTGGAAAGGGTGGAGAGGACTGGGTTGTGAAGGTCATTTAATACCAAACAGAGGAGTTTTCATTTGATCCTGTAGGCAACAGGGAGACACTAGAGTTTTTTGAGTGAGGAAGTGAAACAGTGAGACCTGCACTTTAGGAAAGTCACTTTAGTGGCTGAATGGAGGATGAATTGGAAAAGGGAAAGACTTGAAGCAGGCACACCCATCAACAAGTGGTCATAATGTTTCATGTATTGGTTGACAGAGTGGTGACAATGTCTAAAATATTATATGAACATAGTGACTATTTTTAATATCATTCAAAACAGCACAAAAACATAATTTGCAACCTTAGCTGAAGTATTAAAAATATTTGCATTTAAAAATAGTGGAATTATATGAGCATATACTTTGTAAAGAAAGGCAAGATATTCTAATGGATAGAGAATGTACTTCAGAATCAGGAAGGTCTGTGAGCAAGATACATACCAGCTATATGTAAACCTAGATGCCTAATTTAATTTCTCAATCCCCTAGGAAACTCTCCAAGACTAAATAAATTGCATAGAAGTTGCTGACTTGCATTAGCAAGGGGAGTTAATTCACACAGGAGTTCTCTATACCAGTGAAATCACAGGTTCAGGTCATATTTATACATATCCATACACACACGTACATATAAAATTACACACATATAGACACACATAGACATCACACCAACATGTATGTGGGTTTATATATGCATATAAGATGCAGATATAGAAGTATGTAAATATAGATAAAGATATAGACATAAATATGTATACACATATATGCGTTTACAAATATGAATACATACATTGTATGTTATTGTACATGTATTTTTTCTTTCAGAAATGGGACAGTGTCAGCAGTTGCCTAAATTAAATGTCTTTGTTCAAGGGGTGAAGTTATTCATAAACTGCAATAAACTCTTCTTTAGTGTTGCCTTGAATGAGCTGGAACAATTTCATTAAACTCCTCTTGACTACACCTCTAATAGTAAAGGACATGTGACAAGACTGATAACTAATAATGGTTAAAAACAAATATTGAGATGCTAAGGTGAAGAGATTGAACCTCAAATATCTTAAGAAAAGATGGAAAAAACCTTTGCAAAGTTCTTAAAAGTATCATAACTGGTTCATTTTAGCTCCTACCAAGATTCTGATGCCAACCAACAAAATAAACAGTGTTTCATTTTAGTGACATCCTTCAGAAAACATCCAGCAATCCCTCAGTCAACAAGTACCTTTATTTCTTGAAATCTCACATAGCACTTTGTACCTCTTGTGAATTTATTGGATATTTATGAATGCATCTTATGCTTTTACTAAATGGCAATAATAATGCACAATAGTAGAAAATATTTGATAAAGTTTTATTAGGTGCTAGCTGTATACAAGACACTGAAATAGGCACTAGAATTTTTTTTAATTCCTTAATTAAAAGATCTTGCATTCTATTATATGTATGTAGTGCTTCAGTGTTACTTTTCTCTACCTCTTTGAAATAGGTAGAAAGTATTATTACCCTTATTTTAGAAATATTAAAATAGAATTTTGGTGGATTCCTGCATTATTCTTTCTGTAATTGCAGGAGTTTGGGTGCAAATTCAAATGGTCTGACTACACTTCTAATTTTAGAGGCTGCTTATTAACTAAACTTGACGTTCTGAGATTCTAGCACAATGTTTTTCACTCAATATTTGTTTTATAAGTGGTCATGTAGCTAAAAGGTATGCATTAATTTTTAAAAATTATTTTTTTCTGTAATGTTTGCTGCATGTTCATTTATGCATTTAAAGTGGATCATTAATGACACATTTTAAATTTGAAAATCTGTAGTATAATGAAAGAGGAAACTAGCCCTACTCTAAGGGTTTTAGTTCAATCTCTGATGCTTCCTAGTCTTGTTACCTTAACCAAATTACTTAAACTCTTTTTGCTTCAGTATCCATATATTCAGGAAGTTGGAATCAATGCTTTAAAAATCCCAGAAACACCACAACTGAAATACAATCCATTTTCAAGTATGGTGATAAGAAAGAGGTAAGATAAAAATGTACTATGTTGTCCTTCTGTACTATTTAAATTTTTCTTGGGTTAGAGGACACTCGATATATCTAGGTTGCAAAAAAGCCTTATGTTTTATATTTCTTTAGCATATAATGTGTTAAATGTTTTTATTTTTCCATTTAGTATGTTTATATGGAGTAAATCAAACCATGGTATAGCACTATTCTCAACAAGACTTTACATTGATATAACTATTGAAAATAGAATTGTGCATCTTTATTTGGCATTAAGAATTGGCTTTCCCCCCTTATCATAATAAAATGAAGTAATTAAATCTGTACCTTCTGGGCCTTTGTAAGATTTTATAGGCAGTATAATAAAAGCAACAGTAGGATATTGCTTGAGAAAAAGAGAGAAAAGAAAAAAGAATTAGCAAGGAAAGAGACAAAGGAGGGAAAGTATATCACACCTACTGAATAATACAAAATTATTTTGAATATGGCTTTTCTAGGGATTTCTTCCTGAAATATTTGCATAGAAAATAACGTATTAAGTTCATTATTTGTTCTTGGTAATATAAATAGCAGGTGTTCCAGTGCTTTATCAGTGCTCAGATATTAGTTCAGGAAGAATTTTCAGTGGATATTCACTTATTTGTAAATAGGAACTAGTGAAGCATTAAGCTGTCCTTCCTATCACTTCACCATTGACTTTGTGTCCAGTTTGTCTCCTGGATCAATTTCATTTGTCTCCCTGCATGTCATCTATTTCCTGTACCAAGCAGCATCCTTTGCTACCCTCAAAATAGTGCCTGGTTCTAATGAGCATGGATATGTTAGCTTTAATTTACAAAACCATGGACTTATCACATTTCCTTTTTAGAAGGGAGGCTACTCATCATTCATATTTCATAGAAAAGATGAGTCAGGCTGTCATGAGCTCCTTTTGATCTTCATATGCTTTTTGTTATTCAATTAGTGTGTATGTGTGTCAGATTGAGGTAGGGATGGTAGATGTTTTAAAAGTTTCATAGGGGGGCAGAGCCAAGATGGCGACCAGAAAGCAGTAACTGGCGTGAGCTCCCCACCAAATCCCTCCAAAAACCTATAAAAAATGGCTCTGAACCAATTCTAGAGCTGCAGAACCCACAAAGTGGCAGAGGGAAGCAGGGCCCCACCCCAGGACAGCCTGGATGGTCTCTGGGTAAGGTAGGTCCCACACGGACCTCCCAGCCCCCAG
>JAQQSZ010019465.1:0-10359 GCA_028646595.1 Phalanger gymnotis
ATAACATACACACTCAATTGGGTATCTTACCCCACATGAAGGTAGGTGGAAAGGGATAAAAAAAGAAAGGGGGACAACAGAAAGGAGAGCACAAAGGTGGAAGAAGTAATCAAAAGCAAACACTTTTGGAAAGGGACAGGGTCAAGGGACAAAATGAGTAAAGGGAGACAGGATAGGAGGGAGGGAAATATAGTTAGTCTTTCACAACATGACTATTAATGGGAGTGTTTTGCATAATGATACATATGTGGCCTGTGTTGAATTGCTTGCCTTCTTAGGGAGAGTGGGTGGGGAGAGAGAACGGAAGAGAATTTGGAACTCAAAGTTTTAAAAGCAGATGTTAAAAAAAAAAGATTGCTTTTGTATCCAACGGGAAAATAAGATATACAGGCAATGGGGCATAGAAATCTATCTTATCCTACAAGAAAGTAAGGGGAAAAGATGAGGGAGAGTGGAAGGGGGGGGGGTGATAGAAGGAAGGGCTGACTGGGGAATGGGGCAATCAGAATATATGCCATCTTGGAGTGGGGGAAAGGGTAGAAATGGGGAGAAAATTTGTAACTCAAAATCTTGTGGAAATCGATGCTGAAAATTTAAAAAAAAAAAATCACATAAAAAAATACAAAGGATTCTCTGTATTTTTTTCAGGGTAGTTGGGTGGCAAAATGGATAAAAGCACTGGGCTTGGAGTTAAGAAGACTCATTTTCCTGAGTTTAAATCTGGCTTCAGACATTTACTAGCTGTGTGACCCTGGCCAACTCGCTTAACCCTGTTTGCCTCAGTTCCTCATCTATAAAATGAGCTAGAGAATAAAATTGCAAACCACTCTAGTATCTTTGCCAAGAAAACCCCAAAATAGGGTCATAACAAGTAGGACATGACTAAAATGACAACAAATCCTTTTTTGTGTCACTGACCCCTTTGACAGTCTGACAAATGCTATGGACCCCTCCTCAGAATAAAGATTTTTAAAAATTTAAAATAGAAGAAAATGCTAAACTTCCAGGTGGATGTTGGTGAAAACAAAAATGTAATTTGTTTTCTCATACAAGTTTATGGCCCCCTGAATTTATCCAAGGGCCCACTGCACTCCAAACTTAAAATCCCTGTTCTAGAAAGAGGTATAAGCATCTGGCACCTTACAAAAAATTCCAGAGATCAAAGTAAACAGAATAAGGGGAAAAGGATGTAGATCATCAACTAGGGGGTTAAAGGACATTTTACAAAGCAACAAAGGCTCAGAAAGAAGTTGAGTACTCTGTATAAACAATAAAAGTTTCCATGAGAGAGTGAAGCAAAACTTTGTTAAGTTATATAATGCCCATATAAAGGCAGTAAAGAAAAAGGAGAAACTGTAGCACTAAGGTAAGGGGTACTGAGGCCTGACTGAGTTAGGGATAAAACAGGTAAACTAAAGGCTGTCTAGATAAGCTACTTCCAACAAAAGCCAAGAGACCAAACTGAGAAGGACATATTCTAGAGCAGCACTTCTTAAACTGTGGATCACATACTGAATGTGTGGGTTGTGAAAAATTTGGCAACAGTAAATGGTTTCTAAACACACAACAACCAAAAATTAACTCAAAATCAAACGTATAATGAATCTGAGGTGTTTTTGGCAGTACTTGCCCATAATGCATCGCTCAACTTCACTACAGCCTTAGTTCTGAACACACAACACATGCACTTTGCAGTGCACATGCCATCACACCATGCAACACCAACGAACACTGCCCGAAACACCTCGGCTCAGATCGAGATTACTGTATGGTACAAACTGCAGTGTTTTCACTGTACATATAAAATTGCTAAATGGACTTTGGCTTGGGATTAGGACAGAATTTCCAACAATTCCTGAAATGACTAAACATACTTTTGCCATTTTGTACTATGTATTTATGCAAAGCAGCATCCTCAGCACTGATGAATATAAAATGAAAATATTGATCAACTCTGGAAAATGTTGAAGTTGCTCTACGTCCTGCAGTACCAAATATTCCACCAAGATTTAGTTCTTTATGTAAAAATAACCAGAACATCCATCTCATTAGTATGCAAATTTGCTTTCATCTTTGATAAATGGTAA
The DNA here is from genome assembly GCA_028646595.1 of Phalanger gymnotis. NCBI lineage: Eukaryota > Metazoa > Chordata > Mammalia > Diprotodontia > Phalangeridae > Phalanger > Phalanger gymnotis. The sequence goes on from JAQQSZ010019465.1 coordinate 2,088, forward strand.
AATTAGATGCATATGAAATAATTGCTTTAAAATAAATTTCTTTAAGATTTATTATCAGTAAATGTTTGATTTGTATACCTATTTTATATATAAAAAAATATATATATGTATGTATACCTATATATACCTATACACTCAGGGTTGTATAAAATTTCTCAGGTGAAAAGGGGTTTGTGAGTAGAAAAAGTTTCAGAAGCTCTGATCTAAATTGCTACTGACTAGAGGAATACAAATTGAATAATTCTGAGGTACTACCTCATACCTATTAGATTAGCTAACAGGACAGAAGAGGATCATGACAAATGTTGGATGGGATGTGGGAAAAATGAAACATTAATGCACTATTGGTGGAGCTGTGAACTGATTCAACCACTCTTTAGAGCAATTTAGAACAATACACAAAGGGCTATAAAACCATTGCCACTGCTAGGTCTGAATCCAAAAAAAAGATAAAAAAACAAAAAGAGGACATATATGTACAAAAATATTTATAGCAGCTCATTTCTGGTGGCTGCAAGTTGGAAATTGGGGGGATGCCCATCAACTGAGGAATGGCTGAACAAACTGTGCTATGCGATTGTGATAGGATACTACTGTGCTATAAAAAATGATAATCAGGATGCATTCAAAAAAAAACTGGGAAGACTTACATGAGCTGATGGAATATACTGTGTACAAAGTAATAGCAATATTGTAAGATGATCAGCTGGGAATGACTCAGCAATACAACGATCCAAGACAACTCTGAAGGACTTATGAAAATTGCTAACCATCTCCAAAAAACAGATGGTGTCTGAATACAGACTGAAGCACACATTTTTGCTGTCTTTATTTTTCTTGAGCTTATTTTTTTGGTCTATATTTTCTTTCACAACTGATAAATATCAAAATATGTTTTACATGATTACATAGGTATAACCTGTATCAAACTGCTTGCCTTCTCAATGAGAAGAGGGAGGAAGGGAGAGAATTTGGAACACAAAAGTTTTAAAACCGAATGTTTAAAAATTGTTTTTACATGTAATTGGGGGAAAATAAAGGACTAAGTATATTTGAAAAAATAAAACTAAAGTTAAAAAAAGGTGTATACTTGACAATGAGGGGTTGGTCAAGTGGTGACACTGAGTGATAAGGAAGGAATAGCCCTCATGATGTCATGTAAATTAAAATTTAACACCCTTTTCCCTCATCATATTTGGGAGATTCCCCTACAGAAAATTCTTCTGAAGACATAGACAAAAAAATGCATAGCATAGAGTGGCATGGAAGGCTGACTATCTGCACCACTGAAGGGAAAACCTAAATCAAAGAAATCATAGGTTACTTCCAAATTATAACCAGTTATACTATATCTCAGTATGAAATACCAAATCTTTTCACATTATGGAAGCATGCCTAATCTTAAGAACTCCTTATTTTTCTGTTAATGGACCAGAATTCCCCTTTAATCTTTGAGCACACTCTTAAATGTCATTATTATTATTTTCTAAAGGCAGTTGAAAATTATGCTTCTGTCAAGAGAAAAACTGATTAAACATTTACTACACAGCATGAACTCTTATGTACCAGGCAAAAAGACAAAAGTAAGTCAGTTGAACTAAAATATTCTGGTCACTGGCTGAAAATGTATCCTTTAACATTAAATCGCTAATAGCAGTCTATTTCAAATATAACTTCTAACTACTGTCCAACAAGATTGAAGTTTGTTTCAATCTAATAACAGTCTCATATTGACATGACTAAAATTTCTTTAAGTTTTTAAAAACAGTGCCAATATTTTTCTAATAAAATCAGTGAATGAATTTTATTGAAAAAAATAAAGTGAAGGAAGTTGAAAAATACTGCACTTCACATACCTCCTGTTGAAGTACCAGCAGAGCTATTGCTGGGAAGAGTAGAAGTTTCTGACACTGCAGAAGGCTGGGTACTGGAGACAGCTGAAGTAGCTTCAGAGGCCTGCTCTGAGGTAGATGCATTTGAATTGTTATTGGAAGAACTCACAACCTGGGATTCCACCCTAGCAGAGGTGGTTGGGACTACTGTGGGTTCTATGAAGAAGCATAAAATATTAAATTATTATTTTAAATTTTTTAAAGTGAGCTAAAATGTTTTTATAAATTTATATCTAATAGTTTCAGTTATATAAACAAACTATTTTAGGAAATATAAATTCTGTCAAAGTACATGTAGATAATCTATGGTAAAGAAAAATTCTCTAAAATAAAGCAATAAGATCAAATGAAAGAAAGCAAAGTAAGCAGAACAAAGAAAATAATTGGCATAATGCCAACAAAAATATAAAGGAAAAGAATACAAAAAGAATCCAGAACTTCATTTTGTGTTGTGATAATTATTGGTGAAGAATGATTCATACATTTTTGGATATGGCCAATGTGGTGATTTGTTTAACTCTACTTATGTGCTATAAGGAATCAGGGAGGGTAAAAGATTTAATAGGAAATGTGAAGTAATAGTATCATAAAAAGAATTTCCACGTTAATAATCAACAATAGTAAATAACAATTAGTAAAATATAACTAGAGTAAAAATGTTTCTGAATTCCATTTTATGATAAAATGCTTGACAACAAAGGTTGCCACAATCATTTCACAATTAATAGGCACAAATTCCCTGAGCCTCATCAGAGCAACACAACTGGGAGGAGGTAAAGGAAACCAAAGTGTAGCTCTGCTACTCATAAACGATGTTACTCAATGTTGGGAAAGAAGAGTTAAAACTATATCTCACTAGAGTATCATCTGTGTTTATCTTCATTTTAGTATCTTATCTTTCCAAGCCTAACAGCTTTACCTATACTAAATGTTTAGCATTGCCGACTTGATAAAATTAAGCAAATGCAGTAAGAGTTCAAAAAGAATCCAAATAACTATTTCCTTCTCATAAATAAGGTGTATCCAAAGTTCATTTATAATTTCTTGAAGATGATCATAAGTTTCTCCTCTTCAAAATCTCTTCAACACTCCCACTTATCTTTTCACTCTTTTATTTATTTGTCCATATGTTTAAACACCAGCATTAAAAATAAACCACTTAGGGGCAGCTAGGTGACGCAGTGAATAGAGCACTGGCCCTGGAGTCAGGAGGACCTGAGTTCAAATCCAGCCTCAGACACCTGACACATGTACTAGCTGTGTGACCTTGGGCAAGTCACTTAACCTCAACTGCCCTGCCCCTCCAGAAAATAAACCATTTAATTTCATTTTTTCTATTTAACTACTTCATGTGTTAGAACTGTATTCTTTCCTACATTGTAAATTTCATCTATACCATGAATTTTATTTTAAGGATCCCCATCATAATTCAAGTTAATATTTATAACACTATTTCTGGAGGAAGTCTCCCTACAATATAAACTTTCAACACACAAGTGGTCCATAATTTGGGCACAGCCTGCATCTCAAACATACAATCATAACATATACACAGAAAAGATGATAACCCCTTTGCATGCTACAAATATGTCTAAATTTCTACTAACTTATTAAGGGAATCTTCAACTCAAACACATTCCTTTCATGTATAAATGTACTGAAACCATTCCAACCTACCATCTTCATCCACAGTGAGGTCTACAACTTCTGCTGCATTCTGCCTCAAGGGCTGTATAACCGTAGAAATTCTACTACGGTTTCGTGGCTCCTGTGGCCGAGTAGTATGAGAATTTGAGCCTTGGCCCCAATGAGATCTGGAGTGTCCGACTGATGAACGAGACCTTTAAAAATTAAATTTTACTATGATGAAACTAATGTGATTTGGAAGCTCAAATTGGAAAAAAACTATCAGTTTTACCCCCATGAAGTTAAATTCCCCCTTTTACTTATAAATTCTATTAAGACCTCCCAAGTAGATGACAAATTTATGATTAAGGAAAATCAGAATCTACTAAAATAGTGCATGCAATGATTTAAGTCCACCAGTGGTATGGGCATACCAATATTTGGTTTAAAGGATGAAATGATTCAATTGTTACTTGAAGTATTCGCCTTGGTTTTGATAAAACATTTATATAATAGCTAATAACTGAAATCTATTCACTATAGGTATAATGGTATACATATAAAGGTTCAGGATTCCAGACAGGAGAACGCTATTTGTATCCTTACCACTACAGATCAGAGTGGTTGAGAACTAGAATACTTGAAAACAAAATTAAGGCTCATCTAGGTCCTGGCTTAGAAATAAGAGAACATATGCAGGAATCAGATTGACTTCCAGGGGTCAGAAGAGTTGATATTAGCCTTAAATACAATGGTCAACTTGTTGGTTCCAGAGCTATAGTCGGAGATTTTAAAGAAGCTTTGCACTTAAACAAGGACCTTTAAGGATTACATATTATCTATTTTAAACACATTGAACTAAATACTTAACTCCACATGATAATGTTTCTTTAACATTTATTCTCTATTCAAAAAGAATATTAGTGAAAACATGAATTAAATCAGTCAACAAACATTTATTAACTATTTGCTATATGAAAGGCCAGGAACTAAGGGTTAGGGAAACAAAGAAAGGCAAAACCAAAGTCTCTGCCCTCAAGGAGTACACATTGTATTGGAAGACAACAATAAACAATTAGGAAGGTACAAGACTACATAGTTTGAAGGTAGATGGAGAACAGAAAGCATTAACAGGTAAAGGAATAGGAAAAGGACTCCTGGAATAGAAGGGATTTGAGCTGAGTCTTCCAGGAAGTCAGAAACTAATAGGCAGAAGAGGCTTCCACTTTGTAGAGGGGCCTAGGCTAGCCTTCATTCCTCCCTAGGCTCTCTCAGATTCCTGGATTTCAAGAACATGGAGTCTCATTCTGGAACTTCCCTCGAAGCCTAGGGCCTTACCCGCCTTGGAACATCCCACCATTCCCGTGGCCTTCACAACATGGATGATCTCACCAATAGGCATGTCTCCATCTCCCCTCAGTGAGTTCCTCCTGAAACCTCCATTTTGTAGCTGGCCTTAATTTCCCTTCTGACCTTGTGCTTGGCTTCTGGACTTCAAAACTCTGCCCTTCTACTGGTTACTTTCATTTTCCCCACACCTCCTTTTGAGTTCCCTTTCATGTGTCTCCTCCCATTAGAATGAAAGCTCTTGAAGTAACTAAATCTTTTCACTTTTACTTGTGTCCCCAGTGCTTAACACAATACTTAGCAAATAGTAACGGTTGAATAAATACTTCCTTCCAAGGTGTAGGGGACAATGAGCACAAAGTCAAGGAAGAGAGAAAACACTTGGGAGTATATCTGTTGCAGAAATGACAGGTAGATCACACTGGAACACAGATTATGTGGAAGAGAATAAAGTAGAAAAACCATGGAAAAGGAAGAGGGAAGGAAAAAAAATCTGGACCTCAAAATCTCATAAAAAAGAATGCTAAAAACTATCTTTACATATAATTGGGGAAAAATGCTATTTTTTAAAAAGCAGAAAGGAAGATGCAAAGTTATGAATAGCAGCATGCCACTGGAGCTCATTAAACAGACCTTCACTTAAGAAAAACTAAACTGACAGCTAAGTGAAGGATGGAGTGGAATAGGGAAAGGAAAGGCAGAGAAACCAACCAGATAGCTACAGCAAGGGTCCAGGAAAGAGGTGATAAAGACCTAAATGAGGGTTATGTCTTTGTCAGTGGAAAGACCAGGGTACAGAGGAAAAATGCTACGAAGGTAGAATTGACGGGACTTGGTAAAAGATTAGATATGCTTGATTAGAAGGGGGAGTGAGGAGGCAAGAAGGACACCTAGGTTTGGAGTTTCGGTGACTTGGAGGATGGTGGTACCCTTAATAGAACTAAGAAAGTTGCATAGTGGAAGAATTTGGAGGGGCAGAGAAGAAAATAAATTTTCTTTAGAGTAAGCTAATTTGAGATACCTATGGGAAATCCAATTCAAGACATACAAAAGGCAGATAGTGATGCAGGAAGGGCACTAAGGAGAGAAACTAGGGCTTACTATATAGATCTGGGAATCATCTCTATAGAGATAACTGAATACTCTCATAAAGAGGGATATACTATTAGCCATGACCTCTGCATCAGTTGTTTTGCTTAACTTCTTTATAAGGATTTTAATCTGTAGGATTCTATTTTTCTCTGAAAATGCTGAAATTTGTTCTTCTAAAATCTTAGGTACATGATTCTCCTTCATTACAAATTCTAATATAGAGTGCTCATATCCCCCCAAGTTTTTCATCATTTCTAATTCAGCTACTTCTTTCTTGTTGATTTAATTAGATCTAAAATAGTAATTTGACTCAGGGGTTCCTCTGCCTTTTAAAGGATGACATAATCATTAAATCAAACCAGGAATTCATTAGCAGCTGATCTGAGCAGGTAATTACAGCAGACTCCTAGATTACTACATCACCTCAACCACATCACTACCATGCCTGTAACCCTGGCTTGACAGGCTTCCTGAACTTCTCACATATTTTCTCCTTACCAAATAATTTGAGATGAACTCAGATGATAATATCACCGCTTTCTGTCTTCACTCATCTTCACCAAATGCTTTCCTTATTTGCTGTCTATAAGGGCAGGCAAAGCGGGACTTTTTGTTGTCTTTTGTATTGGAGTTCTTCTCAGGACTAAGGCAATCAAGTGGCTTTGACTCAGTCATGCCTTTCTTTGTAGGAAGGCGTACACCCTTTTGCTAATTAGGCTGAAAGAGGTATGAAGCCATTGGGCCCTGAAAAAGTATATCTATACCCAGGGGATAGCCACTGCACTCAAAATGGAGAATCAAGAAATGAACTCTCAGAATTGTGGGAAGGGGAGGTTATGCTTTGGGAGCTCACTCATTGGAAGAGTGTTCCTGTGACTTGGCCAGACCAGACTCTGGGTAGCCATTAAGGAGCATCCACACTTTTAAAAACCCCAGATATTGGTGCTCCTCTCTCTCTGGTAACTATGGATGTAATAACTTGGTCAGACAGCTAGAAGCCCTGTCTTCTTAATTTATGTTTATTTCCTCTGTTCATATAATTTCTGCTTGTAATTTCTGTTTTCTCTGAAGTTCAGGATGCTGACTCTTTCCCCTTAACTAAGTGAATGATAGATGTATGTTTAAAAAAAGTGAGATTGCAAACCCCTTGAAGTTGCTTTCCTTAGAAAAGGAGATCAAAGAATCTGTGCTATAAGCCTTCATGTGTGCTGGTGTTATTGGCTTTATACCCCCACAGCAACTGCTAGCAACACTGTTGTTAAACTGTCTCTCTCTGCATTTTGAAATTCCTTACTTTTTAAACTTTAGAGCTTATTAAGACTTTGTCCAGGCCAAGATGGCGGCTGGGAAGCAGTGACTGGCGTGAGCTCCCCACCAAGTCCCTCCAAAAACCTATAAAAAAATGGCTCTGAACCAATTCTAGAGCTGCAGAACCCACAAAGTGGCAGAGGGAAGCAGGGCTCCAGCCCAGGACAGCCTGGATGGTCTTGGGTAAGGTCTGTCCCACACGGAGCTCCCAGCCCCCAGCTGAGGGGAGCGGAGCTGAGCCCAGCGCGCACAGCCGAACAGACCAGACACGGACCTACCAGACCAGGAGACGAACAGAGAGTGCCCTGGCATCCTGAATTACTGAGCTGTGGCATCCACCACACCTCTCAACCCACAAAGAGCAAAGACATCAGAGAAGGTTAGTGGGAAAAGCTGCAGACTGAGTTTGCAGTTCTGCCACTGCCCCTGGGGCAGCAGAGGGGGCGGGGCAGCTTTAGAACTACACCTACAGTTGCTTCTGGCCCCAGGCCCACCTGCTGGGAGGAATTAAGTGGCTGATCAGACCAGGAGTGAAGAGCCTGCTGAAGATTTAAGACCAGTCCAGGTACGGGGTTCTTGGGGAAGGAGGAGTGCTGGTGAGGCAGCGCACTGACCCAAGCGTGGAACATAGAACTCTTTAGTCTATAAGCAGCCACACCCCGTTGAAAAAGTCAAAGTTTAATTAAGTTGGTTGGGAACAGGTCAGTGATTTTTCCAACAAGATATTTCACATTGTCTTCCATTTTTTCATTCCTTTGGTTCTGTTTTATAATATCTTGATTTCTCATCAAGTCACTAGCCTCCACTTGCTCCAATCTAATTTTTAAGGTAGTATTTTCTTCAGTGGTCTTTTGGACCTCCTTTTCCATTTGGCTAATTCTTCCTTTCAAGGCATTCTTCTCCTCCTCATTGGCTTTTTGGAGCTCTTTTGCCATTTGAGTTAGTCTATCTTTTAAGGTGTTATTTTCTTCAGTATTTTTGGGGGTCTCCTTTAGCAAGTAAGTCAT
>JAQQSZ010019466.1:0-10359 GCA_028646595.1 Phalanger gymnotis
CCATCCAGGCAGACCTGGGCTGGAGTCCTGCTTCCCTCTGCCCCTTTGTGGGTTCTGTAGTTCTAGAATTGGTTCAGAGCCATTTTTTCATAGGTTTTTGGAGGGACTTGGAGGGGAGCTCACGCCGGTTACTGCTTTCCAGTCGCCATCTTGGCTCCGCCCCGGTTTCCTTTTTAAGCCTACATATTAAGTATCATTCTGAAACTGCCAAAGGGTTCTTTTATGGAGTAAAGAAAATCTGAGTTCAAATCTGACCTCAGACATGAGCTGTGTGACCCTGGGCAAGTCACTTAACTCTGCCTTAGTTTCCTCATCTATAAAATGAATTGGAGAAGGAAACGGCAAACCACTCCAGTGTCTTTGCCAAGAAAACCTCAAATGGAGTAACAAATGGTCAGATATGGCTGAAAAATTGAAGAACAACAACGGCAGAACAAACTAGGTCTCAGAAGAAAACCCAAGTGTTATGTCATTATGTTACAATTATCTCTGCTTCATAAAATAAGAACTATTCTTCAGGATTACATTCTACACATCCTTCTGTTAAGGAATGTTAAAAGTACTGAATTTAGATGCAAGGGAACTGGCCAAATTGAACTGAAAGTGAAAATTAATCTGTTAGGACGGTATAAAGAGTGCTGGCTTTAAAGTCAGGAGGATCTGAGTTCAAATCCAGCCTCGGATACTAGCTGTGTGACCCTGGGCAAGTCACTTAATTCTGTTTGCCTTAGTTTCCTCATGTGTAAAATGAGCTGGAGAAAGAAATAAAAAACCAGTATCTTTGCCAAGAAAACCCCAAATGGGGTCCAGAAGAGTCAGAATTGATTGAATCAACCGAATAACAAAAAACAACCATAACAACAAAACAAAAATAGTTAAGATCTTTGGTATAGTCTTAACTAATACCCAAACCAGAATCCCTTCTGCAAAATATTCAAGAAGTAAATATCTAATCTTGTAAGGCTTGAAGACCTATAGTGAGGAGGGATCTCTACTTTTGGACTGCCCTAATTGTTAGGAACTTTTTTCCTAATATCAAGCCTAAATCTACCTCTTTGCCACTCTCTGCCCTTGAAAAGCAAACAAAATAAGTCTATTCCCTCTTCCATATAATGGTCCTTCAGATATGTGTAGACAATTTTCATGTTGCTCTTCCCCACCTTTCGGTCTTCTCTTCCTCAGGACAAACAGCCCCCCTTTCTTGCCCATTATCATGTCACAGAACTTGCCCTGCAAAGCCTCAGCCTTGGAGAAAGTCTGTCTGCTGCCATTTCTCCTTTAAACATGCTGCTGAATGAAGCTGGAGAATATATCATATGACTGTTCTGACTGGGTCCGCAATGAATTTATATTACATAACTTCAACTGGGTCCTCACTGCTGCCAGGCAATCTTTTGCTATCTTCCTTGTCATAGCAACTCTTCTAAACCTTTTTTCCTTCTTCAAGCCTCCTATGGCTCCCCCACTCCCACCAACTCAGCTGAGAACCTTGCCTCATATTTTACTGAAAAAATTGAGGCAATTTGCCAACAGTTGTGTCTTTTCCTCAATTCCTTATCATGCATAGCCCAGATGCCCTCTTCTACTGCTTCTTCCTTTACTTCTCTCTCTTGTAATGAGTGACCTTTTTCCTTGCCAAGGCAAATCTTGCTCCACCCACAAATAACCCCATTCTATCCTCTCATCTTCAGCAGAATGCCCCCTCTATCATCCATTCCCTCACTAATTGTCAGTTTTCCCCTGTCTACTGCTTTCCTACTGCCTACAAACATGCCCATGTCTTCCTTATGAAAATCTTGCTTGACGCATCCATCCGTCCATCCATCCATCCGTCCTTGCTATCTTGAGCTCCATTTCCCTCTTCCATTTTGTGGTTAAACTCCTTGAGAAACACTGTCTACAACAAGTACCTCCACAGCCTTTCCTCTTGCTCTCTTCTTAACTCTTTACACTCTGGCTTCCAACTCATTCAACCCAAATTTCTCTCTTCGAAATTACCAATTACCTCCCAGCTGCTGAATTTAATGTCCTTTTCTCAGTCCTCATCTTTTTCTACTTCTCTATAGGCTTTGACACAGTTAATCACCTTCTTCTCCTTGATACTCTCTTTTCTTTAGGTTTTCAGGTCACCTCTCTCCTCTGATTCTCCTCCTACCTATCTGACCACTCCTTCCAAACTGATTTTCAGAGTAGTTGGATCCATTCACAACTCCTCCAAGACAATTGTAAGTGGCCCAGTGGTTGGTCTCTTAGCCACGAGGCATGTATGTTTTACACTCTATACACTTTGAGTGCCCGAAATCTACCTGTCTTGTTATATGCCCTATAATACTGCCTATTCCCATCTTTTGTCATCTTTGCCAATTTGCTAGGTGTGAGTTTACATTTCAGAGTTGTTTTGAGCTGCAGTTCTCTTATTATTAGTGACTTGAAGCAATCTTTCATTTGGTTATTTGCAGTTTTATGCTTTGGAGAATAACATGACCTATTCTTGCAGAAGCCTTCCTGGCTTCTTTCCTGTTTGTTCATTATTCATCCCTCTAATAATATTTTCTAGAAATTTCCTAGGAATTGGAGCTCCCTGGACTAGAGTTTTGCAGACTCTTGTCTTCTTTGTTTTTGGAAATCCAAAGACTATTTGCCCTTCTCAGGTTCCATAGTAACCCCCTCCTGTCTTCCAGGATCCATGAGATCCCTGACAGTGGCTCATTCGTCTCATCTGCCAGTTCTCATCTGAGCCTAGTAATTTGAATTTATCAAGGTCAGCTAGAGGTTCTCTGACTTTTCCTCTCCTTTCACTTAATCTCTTAACTTCCATTTTTCTCTCTTAAGCATTGTACTACTTCTGTCATAAGGAAAATGCTTTGTAAACCTTGAAGTACTATTTATATATGAATATCAGGTGTTATTGTTTTATTCTTTCTCCCTTCTCCCACCTCCCTCTGCCATAATGAAGAACTGTCCAACACACAGGAGCCCTCCCTCCTCTTCCCTTAGTATTCTGATGGTAGCAATGTACCTTTAAGCTAGCCCACTTGTTTATTTGTTTTCATGACACATGATTGGCCCAACTCATTTTTTTTTTTGAGTCAATTGGAGTTAAGTGACTTCCCCAGGGTCACATAGCTAGTAAGTATTTGAACTCAGGTCCTTCTGACTCAGTGCTCTATTCACTGCACCACTAGCTGCCCCTTGGTCCAACTCTTGATTTTAATTCTGGAAATCTTAAAAAAAAATCAACTTTTTTTTTCTACATTTTATATCTTAGCCGCCTTAAATCATCAAGCTGGTTAAAGGCTTGGCTCTCCTCATTTAGGGTCCATGTTTCATGTGGGTATAATTAAACACTTAAACAGAAAGGTTCCTCCTGAGACAGAGACAGAGAGAGAGAGAGACAGAGAGAGACAGAGACAGAGAGAGAATGGAGGTGGAGGCAGAGCAGTGTAGCAAGAATCAGTGTAGTGGACAGCCTCCAAGTTGGCTTTGAAGTCCAGAAGGCCTAGGTTCAAATCCTGCCTATGACTCATACTTTGTGACTCTAAGAAAGTCACTTGTCCTCTCAGTGAACTAGGCAACTCCCAAAGACTAAAGTTGCATAGTAGTTACGGTCTTGTTTTGGAAGAAGGACTTCCATATCTGGAGTTCCCTATACCAATGAAACCACAGGTTTGATTAAAATCAATTTAAAAAATAATCAATCTAGTTGTCTATTGTCTTATCTGTCTACATGTAGGTATATAGATACACACATCTGCACATGCACGGGGTGTTAATCAATGCATAGTTATGATTTGGGCCTACAGCTTTACCGATGTAAAGAATTCTGGGCGTAGGAATTCCCTCTGCTGACACAGTGTCTCCTGTGTCACTGATAGCCTCATAGAATTTTCTGGAAACAATGAGAAGTTAAATGGCTGGTCACATGGCCACTAGAAGAGAGACTTTGTATTTCAGATCCTGAACCCAAGACCACTCCCCACCACACTCTCTCCAAAGGTTTCCATAACCTGGAGCACACATTTTTCCTTTTCCTTTCTTAAGGCACTTTTATCAAGTTCAAAGCAAATAGACAAATCCTGCATGTATAAGTTCCTGGAACCCTGGCTTGGCTTTGGACTCCTTACAAGGTATGCTAATGTAAAGATGTCATCCTATTTCTTTTGAGAATTGAAGATTTCAGAAGCTACTTCTAGCTACCTTAAACATTTTTATGCTATTTACATTTGTTGAAATGAATAAAGTACTTGTGATAATATATGGAATCTTTGTGATTCCACTACTCAATATATAATGATATTGCTACAACTGTGTTAAAAAGACATCCCATTTTTATAGTCTAATTCTATAGTTATGAATCTAGATTAAAACATGTTTGGGGTTTCTGATATTTTGGATACTTTTTCCTTTTCAAATTAAGGAATCTTTTCAATGGGGATTTACATGAAAATATTTAAGTTATAATATTTCCAACACTATATCAAAATTCAACAGACATTTATTAAGTGCCTACTGTATGCAAGCCTCTTTGTTAGGTATTAAGGTGGATGAGGAGTTTACAGGTTACTTCTCTGCCCTCATGGAATTTAGAGTCTGGTAGAGGCAAAGACAGAACTATTGAGAAGTATAATACACAGTAAAATATGTATTTGCCAGAGACGGACAAAACCAGGTACTCTCTGACATCAGAGAGGGGAGGTAGTTAGCGTCAGGAGAATCAGAGAAAGCTTCATGGATTTGGTAGCCTAGGGGTTAGGCTTTTAAGGGTAGAGATTTAACAAGGGCAGGGCATTCCAGGAATAGAGAATTGTACAAAACCTTACATTTCTTCAGGCTCTAGTCATTCAGTATGATATTAGAATCTTATGTGTCAGGGTTCTAAAATATATTTATTATGACTGACTCACTGAAATTCTTACAAAACATTTAAGAATATATAGACTAATTATGATTATAATAATAATATATAAATTGTTAATTATAGTATAGATTAATTATCAAATTTGTACTTCGGAGCAAGAAGTTTAAAAAAAATCTCAGATTCATTGCTTTTTTTCTTCTTCTTATTTGTAACAAATATCTAGTACTGGAAACAAGTGGCGTTCTAGGAGAAAAATGCTAACCCCAACCTTTCATTTCAAGATTCTGGAAGAATTCTTAGATGTCATGAATGAACAAGCTAATGTATTAGTCAATAAGCTTGAAAAACACGTTGACCAAGAAGCCTTTAACTGTTTTCTTGACATCACTCTTTGTGCATTAGACATAATCTGTGGTAAGTTCTAATCATTATTTAATTATAGTAGTCAGATATGGGAATAGTGTTGGAGAAAAAGCCTAGGTCAGTCGACCTAGCATCAGACTGGCTCAGAATTGGGCCTTGTAGCACCAGCTCGGTTGGGGGTTCCTCCCCAGTTTACATCCATTCCTGGGACAATGGTAGGATAGGGAAGGAAAGACAAAAGGAAAAGAGAAACACAAAAGGGGGAGAGGCAGAAAAGAGGGTGTAGTGGATAAAGGAAGGAAAGAGGATAATGGAAGATGGTAGGCAACTGAAAAACATAATAAACATTATACTATTACATTATATTATTTTAAAAATAGTAAATCTTCAAACAACCCCTACTCCCCTCCCAATTATGAATCTAATTTAGGCTTTTTCTTTCATCTTCCAGAAACTGCTATGGGTAAAAGTATTGGTGCCCAGGCCAATGGTGATTCTGAGTATGTCTGCTCAGTTTTTAGGTAAATAGATATTTTTGAGCTTTCAAAGGATTATTATTTATTCAGGTTTTTGAAATTAGTGCCAACAGTGATATTTTTAGTCATGTTTGTGACATTTCATTTTCTGTGGTTTTTACAGGCCCTTCTTATGCCCGCATATTAAATGAATATTTTTGAGTGGACTTGCATTAATATATGAAATTGCCCAAGTTTCTAGTATCTACCATTTCTTCTATGAACAATGTATTGTATTTATGGTTTTGACACCCCTCACCCTGCCAAAATCAGCCCTTTCCTCAATGTCTCCTTCTGGAGTAGAAGTGACCCTGGGTTCTCAAAGGTTCTCAAAGTCTCCAGTCCTAACAAGCTGGAAAACCTTTTGCATCAGGTTTGGGTTTTTGTGTTTTGTTTCTCTTGTTCATTAACCAGCTTACTAAAAAGTGGAAAGAGTCTTCATGGCAATTCCTAATGGGGTTGGGATTCTCATCGATGGGGAAGGGTGGGTACACACATCAATGAAATCCTGGGTCTTACAGAGCTTGCTTTCAGAGTATTAGCCTAGGCTTAGAAGTAGAAAGGAAATTAATTTTTGAAAGGGCCACACAAGATTGGAAGGTGGCAAGTAGTCCATTCTGTATGTAAATCTAGGAGGACAGGCAAGGCTGTTGAGATAAGGCTGGTGAAGAAGATTACAGCCAGATTTTTGAGAGCCTTAACTATAGGCTAAGGAATTCATTCTTTCTATAGTGGACAGTGGGGAGCCAAGAAGGTCCTTGAGCAGAAGAGTGACCTGACTAGAATGATGGAGTCACAGAAGGTTTTTGAACAGACTAGAGTAGAGACTCTTACCATTTCTGTGTCATGGACCCTTTTGGCAGTCAGGTGAAACCTATAGATCCCTTGTCAGAATCATGTGTTTAAATGGATAAATTGGAATACATAAGAGTACAAAGAAATACATTTGAAATACATTTATCTAAATGGACATTTTAAAAAATTCGTAGTCCTGATTTAAGAACTCCTGGGGTAGAAGAAGGCTAAGGAGGGAACCTTGGAAAGCATACTCAGTTAAGGAGCAGGAAAGAGAAGGAAGGAACATACTAAGTACTGTTAAGCTGTGAGCTTTTCTGGGTTGCCCAGGGTTAGAACAAATTATTTCTCCTCATTGACAGAATAGGTGAGCTCAGAGGATTTAATTTAATTATGTATGTATTCTTCCTTCCCTGGCTCTGTTAAATGAATCCGGTTCATGTATAACTTCAAGGTAAGAAATGCACTAAAGATCTTAGAAGACCAGTGGTTATAATAACAACAAAAACTAATATAGTACCTACCATGTGCCAGGCTCTGTGCCAAGCACTTTACAAATTCATCTCATTTGACCTTTACAACAAACCTGGGAGGTAGGTGCTACTATTACCCCCATTTTACAGATGAAGAAACTGAGGCAGAAAGCAGTTAAGTAAATTGTCCAGGGTCACACAGAGCTCATAAGTCTCTGAGGCTGGATTTGCACTCATTTTCCTGATTCCAGGCCTGGTGTTCTATCCATGTTTATCCTTTTCTTAGTAACTATAAGTTAGTAACTACAGTAACTACATACGTATAACATAGTTATAACTTAGTAACTATAAGTAATTATATCCACTGGGCCAACTAGGTACCTAGCAGTAGAATTTGTGATACAAGGGTGACTCATTTAAAAAGTTTCCAGTTGGGAAAATGATTGGACCATATTGAAGTCAGTGTGGTGGGTAGATGACCTTAGAGTCAGAAGATCTGAGTAGAGTCCTGCTTCTCATATATGTCGCCTATGTGGGCAAATCATTTAACCTTTCAGTGTCCCAGGGAAATGTCTATGTTGCAGAACATATGCTGACATTCATTGGCAGAGGTAGTTTCCTCATTGGTAGTTTACCGTACTAATGAAATGTGGATCTTCAAAACAGAATCATTCTTTTTTTTTAAGGTCTTTTTCCTTTTTACCTCACAAAGCTGTAACAACAGCAAAAGTTTGAGAAATGCATTTGTCTTCATAACATAATATACTTTTCAGAAAAAAAGGCCATTTTGCAATGTAAGACAATGACATAATGAATTGGACATTGGATTTGGCATCAGGTGGAGTACATGGGTTTAATGACCGGATCTGAGAGTGACTAGCTGCTGACCTATGGCCTATTGCTTAGACTCTCTGATCTGTAGATTCCTCATGTGGAAAATGAAGGGGTTGGATTAAATGACCTCTAAGTTTCTGTCCTTGTCTGAATTTCTTTGGTTCCCTGATTCTCTGATGTTTCAAAAAATAAATCTTGTTCATGACATCTATAGAGTGGGTAGCTTGTTTATACTTACTATTGTCACTGCCCCCTTGTCATAGACAAGTGAGTATCATAGTGAGTGGGATGAGTTCCAACTGGGTGGACATTATTCTTGGCCTTTGGGGTCTCTTTTGAGTGTCTGCTTAGCAAAGCAGAACATGGGCAGAAAAAACAGAAGCCATCCAACCTGAATCCTGTTCAGGTCTGTGATACTTTGTATCCAGGGGAAGATTTGAAGGTTAAGAGATTAGTTGGTACTGCTACAGTGGTGGTAGCTCTGATGGGGGTGGGGAATAGCACCTCAGCTTTTCTTGAATCCTCAAATCTTCCAAGAACAAGTGAAGCAGTGACAGCTGTTGAGAGAAGTAGCCTCAGAGTGAATCCTGGCTTTCACACCAAGTTATACAAGGTTAACTCTCTAGGTCTCAGCTTCTTTAGCTATAAAATGAGGAGATTGGACTAGGTCAAGGGCGAGGAACCTGTGGCCTTCTAGGTCCTTGGGGAGATCCTTTTGACTGAATCCAAGTTTTACAGAACAAATTCTTTTATTAAGGGAATTTGTTTCGTAAAGTTTGGATTCAGGCAAAGGGCTGCACTTGAGGACCTAGAGGGCCACATGTGGCCTCAAGGCTGCAGGTTCCCCACCCCTGGACTAGATGATACAAGGTGCCTTTCTACTCTAAATATATTAACCTGTGAAGTTCAGGCAGATAGAAGGTCCTGACCCAGGTTCTTACACAAAAGCCTCACCTTACCTTTCCCATTGATTCCTGTGTTCTTTCTATTTCAAAGTGAATAAACTTGTAGACCCTTAGGTTGGTGAGTCAGTGAGAGTCACATTATTTTCATCTTAGCCTGGTTTCAAGATAATACGTTGGCTGTACAAATAGCCACAACCCTAAGAGAAGATCTCTTTGAAAGGCATACATACACACAAACACAAACATACACACTTAAAACAATCATGTTAAGTTAGTTTTATGTTTATTTCCATTTAAGTGAATATGCCTTATTTATTTCTATCAGATCAATAGATTTAGATGTTTTCTCATCTATATAGAGACTAAAAATAAAATTAGTTTTTGTCATGATTTTATTAGTAATAATAATGATAATGACAACACTCAATTGGATGAACATAAAGTAAAACTAACTTTAATGCACACTTTGAGAATTGTAAAATGGACAGATAACAGCAGATTAGGATAGGACTTGAAAAATATTCTTTTTTTATTATTTTTATTTTGAAAAATATTCTAATAAAAATCTGTACAATATTAAGAAACCCAGAACCCTTCATTCTAAGGCAACTCTAGAATGATTAACTCTTCCTCACCCAAAAAGAGAAATAGTATTGACAGATTGTCCCAGAGCATATGATAAGCAGATCAAAAACTCAAAGGAATACTTTGGGAACAAGCAGGTATCACTTAATTGAAAAGACTTACAACTAGTACATGGCGTTAGCTTTGTTCAGTGTATCTGAAAGTGGTTTGCTTCTAGCTAAAACTGAAGAACAGAATCAGAAGGCCTTCCTTGGGCAACATCTACATGAACTCAACCAACACTGTCAATAAAGACATGGAGAACAAAAGCTGAGTCATATACAACTCTTGTGGGAGCACGAGGGTTCAAGATGGCAATTTAAGACCACGTTATTAAACCACAAAATTATAGGAGGGTTATTCTTACAGAGACTGCACTTAGTGATTGGATATATTTCCCCCCATCCTATTATTCCTCCTGTTTGTCCTCTCTCTCCTTTCACCCTTTCCCTCCTTGACACTGTTTTGCTTCTGTCTGCCCCCTCTCCTGGCACGCCCTCTCTTCTGTCAATACCCTCCCACCGTCCCCTCCGCTCTACTTAATTTTCTCCCCTCCTACTTTCCTATTGGGTATGGTAGATTTCTATACTCAACTGATTGTGTGTATTATTCTCTCTTTGAGCTAATACTCGTAGTAAGGTTCAAGTGATGGCTATTGCCCACACTCCCATCTTTCTCTTCACTGTAATAGCTTTTTTGTGCCTCTTCATATGAAATAATTTACCTCATTCTACCTCTCCCTTCCTTCTGTATCCAGTGTACTGCTCTTTCAGATCCTTTAATTTTTTATGCTGTTCTCTCAAATTTACCTTATATCCATACCCTCTGTCTATGTATATTCCTTCTAGCTGTACTATTAGTGGTACAGTTTTTAAGAATTACAAGTATCTTCTTCCCATGTAAACAGTTTAGCCCCATTGAATCCCTTATGCTTTCTTTTCCCTTCTTTCCTTTTTAGGCTTCTCTTGGGTCTTGATATTGGAGATTTTTTT
>JAQQSZ010019467.1:0-10359 GCA_028646595.1 Phalanger gymnotis
GAGAGAGAGAGAGAGAGAGAGAGAGAGAGGGGAGAGAGAGAGAGAGAGAGAGAGAGAGAGAGAGAGAGAGAGAGAGAGAGAGAGAGAGAGAGAGAGTGTGTTTTTTATGAGGCCAAGGTGAAGAATAAGTACATGCCAGTTATGGAGCATGGTCAGTGAAAAGGTACAGAGGTGGAGTGTGCACAAAGGGAAATAACTGACCCTGTAATCCCTTCAAATTATGTTCTTTCATTGTTTCTTCCTTTCCAGTCAAACTCCTAGAAAAAACACCATCTACATCCAGTGTGTTCACTTCTACACCTCCCACTTAATTCTCATCCCCTGTCAGTTTGTCTCCCAATCCCATCACTCAACTGAAATTTATCTTTTCAAAGTTACCACTGGTGTTCTGAATCCTAACACAATGCATTTTATCAGCTTTTTGACCTCTTTGACTTGTGAGATGCGTGACTGCCCTCTTTTCCTAGATACTCTGTTTTCCCTGGGGTTTTTGTGGCTCTACCATCTCCAAGTTCTTTTCTTGACTGACTGATATTCTTCAGGCGTCTTTGCTGTGGCATCATCCATGTCATGACACATAAGGTCTTTGTTCTAGGTTTTCTTCTTCTCTACATATATCTTCTCTCTCAGCTATTTCATAATCTCCTTTGGGTTCAATGAATAGTTCTGCTTAGGTGTTTCTCAGATCTACATATGTGGCCTTCACCTTTATCCCCATGTCTAACTTCACATCACTTAATACTGTCTGGACATCTCATAGGCTCTTTAAACTCAATATGGCCAAAAGATAAGGCATGATCTCACTCCACCCCCTAATGTCGTCCTCATCCTAACTTTCCTTTTTCTGTTGAGGACACGACCATCCTTCTTGTCACCCAGGTTCATAATCTGAGTCATCATCAACTCTTTACTCTCTCTCATCTTCCATATCCAATTAGTTGCCAAATGTTGTTGATTCTACTTCACCACCTTTCAAACTGTTCTTCACTCACATACCGTAACCTTAGTTCAGTCCCTCTTCATCGCTTGCTTAGACCGCTGCACTAGCATCCTAATTGGTATCCCAGCATTTAATGTCTCTCCTTTCTGTCATTCACACAGCCAATAAACTGATATTCTTAAAGCAGAGGTATGATCATACCACTCCCCTGACCAAGAAGTTCCTATGTTTCCTTATCACCTCTACAATAAAATGTAAGGTCCTCTGACATTTAAGGTAGGACTATCACTTCCTTAGTTTGGGGTATTAAAATTAGGATCTTTTGGTTGCCATACTGATGCAGAATAAGCTTGGTTAGAAAGTAGCTCAACTGGAGATTTTAGTGTACTCTAAGCCCATTAAGTTGATATGGGACCATTAATGGCTACCATTTGCTCTCTGCTGCTCAACTAGTCATGAAGCTTACATCTCTCTATCTTGTCCACAAGAAGAGAATGGGAGACACAGTTAAATGCTTCGCTGAAATATAAGCATATTATGTCTAAGGCATTCCCCTGGTTCACCAACCTAGGAGCCCTGTCAAAAAAGGAAATGTGGTTAATCTGGCATGACTCATTTTGGTGAATTTGATTTAGCAATTGAACAAGCATTTATTAAGTGTCTGGCACTAATGGTAGGCACTGATGAAGTCAGCCTACCTCTTTGTGATTAGCCCTTCTTTTTCTAGAGGTTAACTAACCATCCCATTAATATGGTCTAGAAAAGGGATTGGCAAACTATGGCCCATGAGCCGAATCCATCAGGTTGTCAGTTTTTGTATGGTCAGTAAGATAAAAATGGCTTTTACATTTTAAAATGAAGTTTTATTGGATTTAAAAAAATGTAAAAACCATTCTTAGCTCACAGGCCATTACGAAAATGGGCAGCAGTCTGGATTTGGCTCTTGGGCTACAGTTTACTGACCCTTGGTTTACAATCTGCCTAGAACTGAAGTGAAACTTAGAGATAACCTAGACCCAAGATCTCCCCCTTAAATGTGCAGTCATCGTACAGGGCATGGAGGAGGATTTTTTTCTTATCATAAACAACCTGCTTGTATGTAATATTTGTACTTATATGTAATATTTATAAGGCACTTAGCACAGTACCTGGCACATAGTGGGCACTATATAAATACCTATTTCCTGCTTATTAACTTGTAAAACCCATAGAATCCAATCAGAATTGAAAAGGGTAAATACGTTAAAGCTACCTCAGAGAATAGGAGTAAAATTCAGGGTTGATTACTCACACGACATCTATTCAAAATTTAGGTTTTGCATGTAATGGTAAAAAATGATATGGCGATGAAATCATGTGACTCAATTTCTCCTTGAAATAATTTTAGTTCCTTTATTGCACTCAGGAAAGAAAGACCTATATACAAAGAAACTGAGCTATCTCCTAATTGCTAAAGAAGATTTAGAAATTTAGAAATTCATTTAAGTCAGAAATAAATTAAATTTCAACAAGCATTTATTAAACTCTTTCCATGTGTCTAGCACTACAAGATACAGATATAGAAAAGCCCCTGCAGAGCTTATAATATAATTAAATGTAACCATTCTAATTTAGGGCAATTTTTTTTTTAAAAAAACTGGACCTTTGATTTCACTGGTTCATGACTGCCAGTGAGAGAATTTCCTCCATCAGAGCACATCAACATTTCTCAGCAATATAGAGTCTAAGACGGGTCCCACAGATAGGATGTGTCAGAGGCGAGACTTGGATCCAGGTATTCCTGACTCGGGGGCAAACTCTCACTCTGCTTCATCAGGGCTGCCTATGATGGCCCATGTTTTATCATTCAATGATGCTATTAAAAAAAAACAAACAAACAACTGACTAATGACCATTACAAGCCACAAACTAATTTTGCCTTGACTGCCCTCCTCCTCTGATGTTCATTGTGTTGTGGAGATGACTGGATTTTTGACAGTGGTCAGCAAAACACAAGCTCTGACAGATCCAGCCAAGGTGGAAAGGCTGGGTCTGTTACTGGGTCTAGGTCTGTCTGTATGTCTAGCATATGGTAAATGCTTAACAAATGCTTCTTATCCATCATTCATCCCTGAATACGTGTATCCAAGTTCTGAAAGGTTCATAACAAGAACACAGGCCATCAATTGATGATATTTTTGGGGGAACACACTAACTCATAAAGATGTAATGGGGTATTGATCTACATTGATTGAGGGTATCCCTCTGCTGTTGAAATAATGGATCTTTAGAAGTATGCTCATTTATATTCCTTTCTACATCACTAATGTCTGTTCCATTCTGTAAGTTCCTAGACTGAAGGCTGGGAATACGTTTTAATGGTTAACCTTGTATGGTACCAGGTCCAAGTACTTCTTGTAGTTGTAGCTTTCATAAATAGTCCGAGGTGACTAGAGTGATTTTAATTTTAATTAGGAAAGGAACAATAGCATTCACACACGAAAAGGACAAAAAAAGAATCTTCCAAAATGAGTTAACATTCTATGAGTATTGTCTTCAAAGGGGCAGCCTTAGATAAAACTTAGGGTAGGTTAACTTGGGGGCTTGTAGCCCTTCTAAACAAAGACAGGTCATGTGGTATAGAGGGAAAATTATGATTTGTAGTTACAAGACATGAGTTTGAATCCTACCTGTTTCTTACTACTATAAGTGTGTGACCATGGGCAAGTACTGTAGTTCTCTGGGTCTGAGTTTCCTCATTTACAAAATGAAGGGATTGGCCCAGATGATTGTTAACTCTAAACCAGTAATGAACCTTTGATTTCTATACACCTTTTTAGTGCTTCTTATCATCTTTTATCACTTCTCCACCTTCCTGAATACTTAGAGGCAGCTAGATGGCACAATGGATAGAGCGCTGGGCCAGGAATGAGGAAGACCTGAGTTCAGGTCTTGCCTGAGACACCAGCTCTGTAACCCTGGGCAAGTCACTTAACTGTATGCCTCCCATCTAATGTCGTTCTTGCCTCCAGTCTGATCTCTGGTCTCTCCTGGGAAGAAGAGTGGCACCCTTCATTTAATGATGAACACTTTCATATCCTTATTCTCATCTCCCTCAACTTTCCCACCCCAAAGTTTTGACCAAATACCATTCAGCCTTTCCACTGTGCTCTCTGGAATGGCTGGTTCTATAGGTAAAAAACTTCCCTTCATCTCAAAACCCTTCTTTTCCCACTCCTCCCATCTAGTAGTTCTTACTGAACCTTGGCTCCCATTCACCCACCCTCTGCCCCAGATGACACAGTCCCCTTGGCCACCCTTTCCAGTACTGGTTGCACCTTTACTTATTCCCCTAAGTTCACTGACTAAAGTCAGAGGATTGGAGTACTCATTTCTCACCATTGCCACTACCAGGTTCTCCCTCTACTTTTATCACTGAGTCACCTCTCTTCCTTTGACATTAATACTATTCATGTCTACCACCCAATCAAAATCCTGGTAGCTGTTACTGTAGACCTCAGGTCACTCCCCTTCCTTCCTCAATGAGTTGGGAACATGGCTCATAATTCTTCTCCTCTCCCCAACTCCTGCCTTAATGGTAGGGGTCTTCGAAAAACATACTGATTATCCATCAAACACCCTAGCCACTCAATTCCTTAATCTCCTTACCTCTTGAGTTATTTCTCTACCCCACTTTGGCCAGACATGAAGATCTTGCTGTTGCTTGCAAATATATCACCTCTATGTTCAAGAATTCCAGTAAGAATTTCCCTTATCCAACCATAATCTATTGGCTTTTTATCATTACCTCTGCCTTCCCTTGCAAAACCCTACTCTTTGTCCACACTGTAACCTCTAATCCCTTGACCCCCCCCAACTTTCTCCTAGGCTATCTTCTTTGAACTAGCCATTCTCTTCTCATGTCATCTTGATCCCTTCATGAATCAATTCAACTCTGTAGTGTCTCCCTCTCTTGAATCCCTAGGCCCCTCATCTTATCACTGATAACTCCTAGACAAGTTTCAGCCTTGGATCACTCCCATGATTTGCTGCATCTGTTCCTACATCATATGTGCTGCTGTATGAAGATGGAGGAAATTACACAACCATTCTGATTGAGTCCACTACAAATGAATGTTACACAACCTCAACTGAGCACTCACTGCTACCAGGCAATCCTACTATACCTCCGTAAACTCACTAAACCACTCTCCACATTGGCTCTTTCAAACGTTTTCTCCCTCAAACCTCCATTGGCTTCCCTTTTCCCCACTTTCTCAGCTGAGAAACTTACCTCATATTTTACAGAAAAAATTGAGGACATTCACTTTGAACTCCCTCCTCTCTCCTTTTCTTCATCTATTACTCAGATGCCTCCTTCAACTATCTTCTCCTTTGCCTCTATCTCACCTGATGAAGTAGCTTTACTTCTTACTGAGGCTAACCCCTCTACTTTTTTAAGTGATCCCGTACAATCCTGTCTTCTCCAACAGATAACCCCCTCTATCACCTCCACTCTTTTACTTATTTTCAATCTCTTTCTGTTTACTGGCTCATTCTCTACTGCTAACAAACATGACTATGGGAGGAAAGAAAATCTGGAACTCAAAATTATGTAGAACCGAGTGTTGTAAACTAAAAACAAAACAAAAAAAACCAGAAAAACAATGTAATGGGGAAAAAAACCCTTTCACTTGATTCTTCTAACCCCACTAAGAATCATCTTTTATCTCTTCTGCCTTTTGTAGCTAAACTCCTTAAAAAGGCAGGGGCAGCTAGGTGGCGCAGTGAGTAGAGCACCGGCCCTGGAGTCAGGAGGACGTGAGTTCAAATATGACCTCAGACACTTGACACATGTACTAGCTGTGTGACCTTGGGCAAGTCACTTAACCCCAATTGCCCTGCCAAAAAAAACAAACAAACAAACAAAAAGGCCATCTACAGAAAGTGACTGCACTTTCTATCCTCTCAGTCTCTTCTTAATCCCTTACAATCTAGCTTCTGATTTTATCATTGCACGGAAACTGCTCTCTCCAAAGATACTAGTGATCCCTTAGTTGCCAAATCCAATGAGGGACGAGCCTTTGATGCTATTGGTCACTCTCTCCTCCTTGATTCTCTCTTCTCCTTAGGTTTTCAGACACCACTCTCTCCTGGTTCCCCTCCTGCCTCTCTGACCACTCCTTCTCTGCCTTCTTTGCTGGATTCTCTTTCCAGATCATGCCATCTAATTGTAGGTGTCCCTCAGGGTTCTGGCCTGGGCTCTTCTCTGCTCCCTCTTTATTTCACCAGGCAATCTCATCAGCTCCCAAGGATTTAATGACCATCTTTATGCTAACGAGTCTTAAATCCATCTAACCTGCCCCCATCTCTCTGCTGACTTCCAATCTCAGGTCTCTAAATACGTTTCAGAAACCTTGAACTCGTATTAAACTTTGGACATAATAAACTCAACATGTTCAAAATGTAATTCATTATCTTTCTCTAAACCCTCCCCACCTTTCCCTAATACTATAGAGGGATTCGCAGTCCCTCAGAATCACAATGGATGAGTTATCACTATTTCTCATATCTCATAGCCAAGCTGTTGCCAGGGCCTGTTAATTTCACCTTTTCAACATCTTCGAATATGCCTCCTCTCTTTGGACACTACTGCCCCTCTAAGAGAGGCCCTCATCATCTCACACCTGGACTACTGCAATAGCCTGCTGGTGGGTCTGCCTACTTTGAGTCTCTCCTCACTCCAATCCAGACTTCTTTCAGCCACTCAAGTGATTTTTCTAAAGTGCAGGTCTGATCAATAAACTCCAGTGGCTCGCTATTGCCTCGAGGATCAAACACAAAATGTTCTGTTTGGCGTTTCCAAGCCCTTTTAAACTTAGCCCCCTCCTTCCTGTCCAGTCTTCTTTACCTTTCTCTCCAACATGTAGTCTTTGATCCAGTGACACTGGCCTCCTGACTGTTCCATGAACAAGAGACTCCATCTCTCAGTTCTGGGCATTTTCTCTGGCTATTGTCCACACCTGGAATTCTCTACCTCCTCTGTTTCCACTACTGACCTCTCTGACTTCCTTTAAATCTCAACTAAAATACCACATTCTACAGGAAGCCTTCTACAACCCCTTTTAATTCCAGTGTCTTGTATATGTCAATGATCTCTTATTTACCTTGTATGTAGCTTGCTTTGTACATATATGTCTTTGCATGTTGTCTTTCCCATTAGATTGTAAACTCCTTGAGGGCAGGGACTGTCTTTTACCTCTTTTTGTATCCCCCACATTAGCACAATGTCTTGTGCATAGTAGGGACCTGATAAATGTTTGTTGCTTCAGTTTCCTCAACTATCAAAAGATGCTAATTGCACCTACCTCCCAGCTTCTTGTGAGGACAAAATGAGATATTTGTAAAGCGCTTAGCATAGTGCCTGGCAAACAGTAGGCTCTTAATTGCTCCTTCCCTTCTTATGTTATTCTTGGGTTGTCCAGAGCACTCCACTGCAGAACGCTGTAAGCTTTTGCTTTTTGACTAGTTCTCTTCCCCTTAACCGGTGTCATTTTGTTTCTCATTACTTTAGGGTCTCATACTTTGCTAATATACCAATCTCAGCTAATGATTCAATCATTACTAGTGGCTTCATATTCCTTTTAAGTAATACTCTGTGGCTGAACAGGGGTCTTCGGAGACATAAGGCTTTAGCTCCACGGAATGGTGATGACGCTAGGGATCACAGACACATGCGCATTGGAGGGCTTTTAACCCTAAAATTGCATTGCCTTGGGCTGCCTAGTCCACAAATACGTAGAGATAAAAGGCAATAACAGACTTATTTAGTTTTTTAAATTTTTGAAAGCTGAAGTTTAAGAAAAAGAAGCAATTTAAGCCATTTTCACAATATGGTATAAGAAGAGTGTACCTACATCAGACGGTCAACATTACATGAACTAGATTTAGAACTTTTCTCCTTGGGGAACTCTTCATTGGAAGGCGGCCACTATAGTTACAAGGTGATGCCTTAATCAAGAGGCTCTTTTCTAGCACACAGGAAGTTAGGAGACAAGAGCAGACGGAGTAGATCAAGGCAAAGTTGAGTTACCATGAAAGAAATGAAGAAAAAATGAGGAGGAGGCAACAGTGAGAACCAAGACTAGGTGAGACCAGACTCATTCCTGAATGAAGGAAAAGAAATATGAATTCACTGCAAGAAGAGAGTCAAAACTAATGGAGTTAAGAAAGCTAAATGGTCTGAAAAAAGCAGGAAGATGATTTTGGCAATGACACTTCAAATAGATGAGGGGAAAGAGACAGAGGAGAATACTGGCAAAGGGGAAAGGGTCCAGTGGATGGTCAATGATTTGAGAAATGAAAAAGAGGGATTCTTGAGACGACTGAAAAGAACAAAGAGAATTAGACTCGAAGTGAATGAAGGAAAAATAAGAAGATTTGAACATTACACTAAAATTATGAATTTGTGAATGAGAAATGTAACCTGTCTGGAGAGGGAGGAAGAGACCTGAGAGAAGAGATTTATGCCTTTTACCTACTGTAAAAGATAGTGCAGATGGAATCAGATGACTTCTCTATTCTGGGATAGCATCACTCACCTAATCTTTCACGTTTGGAAACTTGATGTTACCATTGATGCTTCTGTCCTGGCCACCTTTCAATCAGTTACAAAGGGCTACAAATTTTGCTTCTGAAATATTTCGAGTTTACTTCCTAGTTTCTCTCCCCATTGCCAACAGTCAGATAAGGTCCTCATTATAAATCACTTGGGTTAAGGTAATAGCATCCTAATAAGTCTTCTTGCTTCCACTTTTTCTGTCTTCTAATCCATCCTTCCTACTACTGCCAGATTAGTGTCCCTTATGCATAAAGACAATTCTGGTCATTCCTTTCCTCTATTCAAAAAACTTTAGTTTGGTCCTTGTGGCTTATAAAGTGAAATTCAAAGGGGAGGGGGGTGGAGCCAAGGTGGTAGCTGGAAAGCAGGGACTGGCTCAAGTTCTCCCCCAGGTCTATCCAAACACCTGTAAAAAATGGCTCTGAACAAATTCTGGAGCTGCAGAACCTACAAAATAACAGAGGGAAGCAGGGCTCCAGCCCAGGAAAACCTGGATGGTTGCAGAGAAGGGTCTATCATATGGAGCTGGGAGCAGGACAGAACACAGCCCAGCCTGGGCCGCGCCAGGACCAGCCAGACCGGGGGCCAGGCCGGAACAGGTGGTAGGGCCCTGAATCATTTAGCTGGGGCAGTTACCAGACTTCTCAACCCACAAACGCCAAAGACAACAGAGCAGGTTAGTGGGTAGAATTGCTAGAACCAAGTGAAAGGAGTGGGTGGTCAGTCCACCGCAGCCCTGGGAGCGTGGAAGTGGTACAGCTCTGGGGCTGCTTCCAGCTGCAGTTGCTTCCAGCCCCAGACCCACCAGGTGGGAGGAATTAAGCTACGGATCAGAGTGGGAATGCAAAGCCTGCTTGGATCTGACTCGCTATTTGGGTTGGTGGTTCTTCAGGAAGGAGGAGCTCTGGTATGGCAGAGCTTGCTGTGTAGAAGTAGCTCTGAAAATAGCAGCACAAGGCCCCTAAAGCTTGGGACAAAGCACTCTCTACTCTACAAGCAGTCATACCTTTCCAAAAAGCTCAAGGGTCAGGTAGTTGGCTGGGAACATGAACAGGCAGCGAAAACAGACCCAGACTCAGACTCAGACTCTAGATTCCTTTTTTGGTGACAAAGAAGAGCAAAACATACAGACAGAAGAAGGCAACAAAATCAAAGAGCCTACATCAAAAGCCTCCAAGAAAAATATGAATTGGTCTCAGGCCATGGAAGAGCTCAAAAAGGATTTGGAAATGCAAGTTAGAGAAGTAGAGGAAAAATTGGGAAGAGAAATGAGAGTGATACAAGAAAATCACGAAAAGCAAGTCAATGACTTGCTAAAGGAGACCCAAAAAATACTGAAGAAAATAACACCTTAAAAAATAGACTAACTCAAATGGCAAAAGAGCTCTGGAAAGCCAATGAGGAGAAGAATGCCTTGAAAGGCATAATTAGCCAAATGGAAAAGGAGGTCCAAAAGACCACTGAAGAAAATACTACCTTAAAATTAGATTGAAGCAAGTGGAAGCTAGTGACTTTATGAGAAATCAAGATGTTATAAAACAGAACCAAACAAATGAAAAAATGGAAGATAATGTGAAATATCTCGTTGGAAAAACCACTGACCTGGAAAATAGATCCAGGAGAAATAATTTAAAAATTATTGGACTACCTGAAAGCCATGATAAAAAAAGCCTAGATATCATCTTTCAAGAAATTATCAAGGAAAATTGCCCTGATATTCTAGAGCCAGAGGGTAAGAGATTGAAAGAATCCACCCCTCATCTCTTGAAAAAGATCCTAAAAAGAAAACTCCTAGGAATGTTGTTGCCAAATTCCAGAA
>JAQQSZ010019468.1:0-10359 GCA_028646595.1 Phalanger gymnotis
TGAAATTACTTACAGGAAAAGCTCCAGTAGACCACAAAACAAACACAACACATGGCAATTAGTCAGCATAGCTTCCTTCAGGCCATTCATTTGGCCACAGTGTAGTATCAATGCTCATCTAGTACTAGATGCAGATGGCTCCTGACTAACTCCCCAAGTTCCCTCTCCAAATGAGGGATTTTTCTGCCAAACACTGATGCCTGCCATGTGTGCATGTGCCTTTGTGTGTGTGTGTATGTGTGTAAGACCTCAAGAATTTATATTTGATGTGTACTCTTACATTGCTTTAACTTATATTTTTATTCTGCATTTTGTGACCAAGGGATGGATGAACACTTTGCTTACTTCCAGCAATTTTACTTATGGATATAGATGCATCCTACATTAAGTAATTTTATATTTGACTTCTGAATATACAGTCTTCTTCCAGTCCTGTCTTCTCCATGGTGCTGTCTCAACCTGAAGCCCCTCATACTTCCTTAAAAAGCAGAGACAATTGATTTTACCCAGCCATGAGAAGGAAATAGAGCATTGATGGGAAAGGAAAAAAAAAACAAGGTGCAATAGTGAGGAGGAGATAAGAAGGGAAAGGGTTTTTGTGACCAAGGTGAAAGTAAGAGAAAATTAGTTGTGACAAAACTCTCCTTGCAATTTATTCTCAGCATAAACCCAGCTGGGCTGTGAGAATCAACTGGAAAGGTCTAAGCCTGAAAATGCTGGTTTCTGAGCACAAAAGAGGTACATAGTGCCACAATGGAGTGTGGGAGGAGTTAAAGAGTGAGGAGGGAAGCCAGAAAAAAAGGTTATTAAGAATGTAAGGAGGAAAAAGATTAAACATGGGAAATTCAAGAGACCAAGAATGCAAATAAGACTAGAATAGTGGAAGTTGATCTCAAAAAAAATAGTAGTCATAGACATTAAAGGAAATTGAGAAAGGTCTTCTTACAGAAAGTAGGATTTTATTTGAAATTTGATGAAAGCCAGGGAAACCAAGAGGAACAAATGAGGAGGCAGCGAATTCCAGGCATGGAGGACAACCTATAAAAATTCAGTCAAGAAATGGAGTGTCTTACATAAGGAACAAGAAGAAAATCAGTGTCACTGGATTGTAAAGTATGTGGAGGAGAGAGAAGTATAAGAAGACTGGAAAAGTATAAAGGACTAGGTTATAAAGATCTTCAAAAGAACAAAAGTGGGTTTTATATTTGATCTTATAGATACCAGGAAGCTGCTGTAGTCCTCCTAAGGCAGGATTATATTTCAGTTTCAGATGTCTTTGGTCATTAAATGTCTTTTATTTGAGGAAAAAAATGATGTCATTAAAGGCTAACCTCTAAGAACTTTGTTTAATTCATGAAGAATGTGTCATATCCATTGCTTATAATAGGCAGTCAGTGATGAATACCATCCAAATAGTTA
This sequence comes from Phalanger gymnotis, assembly GCA_028646595.1. NCBI lineage: Eukaryota > Metazoa > Chordata > Mammalia > Diprotodontia > Phalangeridae > Phalanger > Phalanger gymnotis. Next base: position 1,420 of record JAQQSZ010019468.1, read on the forward strand.
ATCTGTTAAGGAAATCAGTTACCTTTATATCTCTATGACAGATGCCAGTGAAAACATAGAAGCAAGTACCATCTGATATGTCACCATCAGTATATACTTGAGGATCATCCCACAATTACTTAGGTAGTGTCTACTGTACTTCTATACCCCAAGTGCAATGTGCTGTAATAAGGGAAGAGGAAAGGATGATAATACCTGTTTTACTTCATCAGGCCATTGACAGTCTAAACAGTGATACAAGATATTTACACACCTAAAACAACAGAAAACGATTAAGTCTAAACTCTAGAGTATAGATTTTAACAGTAACTTAAGCTGCACGTAAAGATGGTCAAACTGTTGATCTTGCCATTATGCATAAATACACCAGTTTTATGTTTATGAATTCTGAAAAAAAATGCCTTATTTTGACCATAATCCACTGGCTTTCCACCTCTCCTTTCCCTTATAAAACCCTATTTTTTATCCACACCGTGACCACCAATCCCTTCACACCTTACTTGTTCACTGGCTACTCTCTTCTTTTTCCACCTCCATTTTGAACTCTTGTTGGACTAGCTCAATTCTAGTTATTACTCTTCTCTTTTATCTCTGCCTCGCTTATCCTATCAATGATTGTACCCTGCCAAAGTTCAGTCTTGGACTACACTCACTATGCACAGCAGTCACTCTTGCACCTATACTGCAGAATAAAATAGAGAAAATTATACAACCATTCTGACTGGGTGCAAACTACAAATTTAGGTAACACAATCTCAACTGGGTCTTCACTCCCACTAGACAAAAAGCTCCCTTATCAACCCAATATCCCATTATGCACAGTGGCTCTTCTAAATTTATCATCTTTCATCAAACCTGCCATGGCTCCACCTGGCCCCATCATCTCGCACAAGAAATTTGCTTCATATTTTACAGAAAGAAATTGAGACTCATTCATTATAAGCTCCCTCTTCTCCCCTCTTCCACATCTCACATCACTCAAATGCCTCTTTTCACTATCTCCTTCTTTATTCCTGCCTGATATCAAGAGACGACCTTACTCCTAAGCAAAGCATAGCTGAACAAATCATTCCATTCCATTCTCTTTGCTTGAACAAATTACCCCCTCTGCTACTCCATTCTATCACTAATGTTCAAGCTTTCACTCTTTACTAGCTCATTCTCTATTATCTGTAAATATGCCTGTCACTCACCTATCCTCAAAACACCCTGACTTGATCCTTCCATCTTCATTTGTCATTTTCTGCCTCTTGTAGCTAAACTTCTTGATAAAAATGCCCAAAATAGAAGCCTCATCTTTTTTCTCCTCTCACTTTCTTTGTAACTTACAATCTTGACTTCCAAATTATTCCACTGATACCGCTCCTTCCAAAGTTACTAATGATCTCTTAATTGCATAATCCAACTGCCTTTGCCCCAATCCTCCTTCTTGACCTCTCTTCAGCCCTTGATACTATTGATCACACTCTTCCTGGTGCTCTCTTCTCTCTCATTTTTTTTTGTTGCATACTGTCATTTGGTTCCCTTAGACTGCTCTTTCTCAGATTCCTTTGTGCGATTCTCATCCAAGTCACATTCTCTAATTATATATGTCCCACAGAGCTCTGTTCTGGGATCTCTTCTCTCTTTTTATGACTTTTCTTGCTGACCTCATCACCTCCCAGGGATTTAATTGTCACCATTCTCCTGATGGTTTTCATATCTAACTACCCTGACGAAACCTGTGTGTTGACCTCTAGTCTCACACCTCCAACTTCCATTCAGACATCTTGAACTGAATGTCCAGCAGACATTTTAAGCTCAACAAACCCAAATTTTAATTTGGTACCTTTCCCCCAATTCTTCTCCCTTCCAAAATTCCCTGACTGTCAAGAGCACCACAATTCTCCCAATCTTCTAGGCACACAAGTTAGATATTATTTGCAATTCTTCACTATCTCTCCCCTCCCTCCCCCTCATATTTAATCTTTTTCTCAAAGTCTGAACACTTTTTCTTTTGCAATATCTCTCAAATGCCCCCTCTTCTTTCTTATTATACAGCCACCACCCTGATATACATCTCCATCACCTCACTTTTGGACTATCACCTTCTGATGGGTCTGTCTGCCTCAAGTATCTCCCTACTTTAATCTATCCTTCATTTGCCACCAAAATGATTTTCCTAAAGTTCAGGTCTAGCCATGAAGCACCCTGTCACTCTCAAAAAACCCCAGTGACTCCTTATCACCTCTAATATTGAATACAAAATCCTTTGACATTCAAAGCCCTTCATAAGTCCTACCACCCCACCACCAGCATTTCCAATGTTTTTATACCTTATTTCCCACCAACCTCAGTCTAGTGACACTGGCCTCCTTTTTGTTCCACAATCAAGACAGTACCTCAACTCCAGGCATTTCATCTCTCTATCCTCCAAGCCTAAAATGTTCTCCCTCCTCATCTCCTCCTATTGCCTTACTTCAATTCCCAACTAAAATCCCATCTTCTACCTTTCCCAATACCTCTTCATTGAAATCCTTGCCCTCTGTTAATTATTTCCTGTTTATCCTATATATTGCTTATTTTTACATATTTCTTTACTTGTTTTCTCTTCTGTTAGATTGTGAGCCCTTTGAGGGCAAGGACTGGGATTGCCTCATTTTGTATCCTCAGCTTAGCACAATGCCTGGTGCATGATAAGTACTTAATAAATGGTTATTCACTGAGTGTCTGGCAAATTCAAGTTTCAAAGAATACTCTGAGAAGGGAAGTGTGCAGAAGTTTGATTGGTAATATGAAGTCTAGCACTGATTAGAATGCACTGATGATAAAGTAGATTCCCTGCATAAATGCTTAGGCTGCTTCCAGTAGAAATTTATTCTATACCCTAAATGGGAATAAAAAGCTAGTGTGGAATAAGGCAGAAGGGCAAAAAAGTCTCTCTTCTGTACATACCGGAATATGCTGATAGGTCTTAATGGGCTCAAAATAGACAACTGATCTGTGTTTTTTTTTAAAAACTTCTATTGTCTAGACTTAAAATTTAGACTTATACTCACTATAACTATATTTTACACATATATCTCACCAATCGAAAGTGTTTTAAAATTTCATTTTATGAGTTTGATAGATTTCTAATCCCTTTAAATCATCTCTAAATGTTTTCCAAACACCCTGCTGAAAATGCTTGCTTGTCAGTATTGCATTTCTTTTTTCTATAGAGGAATGTGAGTAAAGGTTAAATCCATTTTTCTTTTTAGTAAAGCCTATGGATCAAAAGAAGTTATAAATCAAGTGAGGTCTCACAACAGCTTCAGTAAGTGTCTTATCCACTTTCTTTTAAAAGTTTTTCACCTTTCAATATTAAACACAAAGACAGACTGTTTTGGGAACTGGTTATTTAGCATACCAAGTTGCATATAGTATATGCATTACATTAGGATGGTAAGAAAATACCACAGCATGGCAATGTTCACAAACTTAAATTCCTAAGCATAACATAGTCTAGAACTTCCAGATTCAATGTGACTGTTTAGTGTCTGCAGTCACTCATTATTAATTTAATCACTTAATGCCATTTAATGCTGGTCCCTATATGGGTTGTCCAACCCATTCATAATGCCTACTCTCTCACTATCATTGCACATTCTTTCTATTATGTTTCTCTCCTCTCTATAACATAGAAATCTTGTCCTCATAACCCACCCCACCAAACTCTATCTATTTTTGTGGCATCCCTAGAAATATAGACTTTTTGAGGAATTATTTTCTACTCTCTTATACACTTATTCCTATTCTAGTTGTGTGTTCTGGTTATTTGTAGATGAATCTCATATCCCTCACTAAAATGTAAACTTCTTGGAGCCAGAAACCATTCAGTCTTCTCTTTCCTCCAGCACTTAGCACTGTGCCTTGTATGAAAACATGTGCTTAATCAATTTTCTTATTGAATGGATGTCTGTGTAAATGTTATTTAAACCTTACTGCTTATTCTTCATCCTTAACATTTGCAAACTCCTCAAAGGTCAACTCTTTCCCATTGTGAAAACCTAGATGCCAATTATTTTAACCAACCCTATCCCTCTATAGTATTTTATATGACTCATGTGTAACATTTTACTAACAAATCAGCTTTTAAGAAGTGTTATACAGTAGAAAGAACATTGGATTTGGAACTCAGAGAGCCAGAGTTTGTTACTCATGATGTCTGTGACATCTGGCAAGTCAGTTTGGGTCTCAGTTTTCTCATTTTTAAAATCTGGAGTTTGAACTGAATAATTTCTAAAGTCCTTTCCAACTCTTGAATATTATGAGTTAACAATGATATGTGAGTGAGGTAAGGGAGTGACCATTTGACTGAGGTCCAGGTGTTCCTTTTTAACTTTCAGAGAAAACTTAAGAATATGGAACTGCTATCACACACACACAATACACAACACAACACACATACACACACAATATACAATGCAACACACACACACACACACGCACATGCACACACACACACAGTGAATCCAGCCACTGGGAAAGGGAGGGAATACCCATAATTGGTTAAATCTGCTCCAACATCTGGTGAACAGTTGGCAAACACCACATCCTATAGGTGACGGCATCCCTCTGTGGGCTCATGGAATCATACAGTCATGTGTCTGTTTCATCTTTGACAGTTACAGGTAATGTGCCAACATAAATTTCTTTCCTCATTGCAAATGGATCCTTATTATTCTCCTAACTGACACATCACTGTTTCCTCTTTAGAATCAACCCTACATATACAAGTTAAATGAGGGGAAGGAAAAATTCTGAAGTTATATAAATATAATTACAGGCTCTTTTTCCTGTCTTGTTCTCTGTTCTGCTTACTGAGGAAGACACAAGTCTTTACTATGTCATATTCTGTATATAGTACATAATGGTCCCTTGAAGAATATAGTTTAATCTCCATGATCAGCGAGGTAGTAACTATGTATCCTTCAGTCTATAGAAGGGTGATGAGCCTTCCTAGCATCCTTAGTATTGTAATGTTTTAATCTACTCTCAAGTTTACATGAACAATTCCTACAAAGTTAGCATAATTTTTACAGTGTAGTGGAATAAAATTTGATTATGACTTAGGAGACCTCACTTCTATTACTATTTACACAATTGCATAATAACTGATAATGTCTCTACTAAGCCCAATCAGGTAAATCATTTCACCTTTCTCATACTCATATTCCTCAGGTGTAAAAGGGCTCCCTTATAACTCTTATGTTCTATGATTTTAAGAAAGTTATGAGTCTTATCAAATCTGGAAATGACACAGTGCTCAGAGGAATAGCTAATAAGTTGTAGGAGAGAAGCAAAACTAGAGGAGAGATTGATAGACTGGAATGATAAAACAAAAGGAGAAATTTAGTGGTTAAAATATAAATTCCTCTATTTAGGGTTGTTTTTTTAAAAAAATTTAAATTGTACAAGTAGGACAGAAGTGAAGTGAAGATGTGGTCCATGTGAAAGAGAATTAGAAAGGTTTATTTGAGCTGATGTTATGTTTTGGCAGCTACAAAAAGCTAATCAAACTCTTAGTAGTTTCAGTGGTAGTGCCTAAGACAAGGGAGATAAATATTACATCTTAGAATGAATTTATAATGATGAGAATAGAGTAATGAGCCCTACATGTGTCATGAACACTCACATGTGGTAAAGGTGCTTTCCTTGCATGTCCGAAGGGAGGTAAAATAGACATTTCTACTCTCACCACCCTTTTCCAAGGAAAGTTTTCATTTCTGCCAAGCAGGGAATCTGGAACTTGGAGCCAGAGACTGCTACTTTGCTCTCTTCAGAGAGGAGCACAAGCCAGAAGTATCCCATAAATATCATTAGTCTTGGAGAAATGATTGGATTCTATCAAATTTCTAATCACTTTTTCTTCAGGAGAAGAAGGAGAAACCCCTTTCCCATCAACACATATACGGACCTCATTTATTTAATGAGGAGCAAAACAGAAATCAGATAAAGCATATATAGAGGATATACAATATATTGGACAATATGGAAGGAAGGAACTCTCCTATTGGAAGTGAGATAATTCAGCTCAACTGAGAGAGGGTCATAGATCTCACCCATGGGGAAAGAAAAAAACCCCGAAGTCTCTAGAATAGCAAGCTAGATTTAAAGATATGATGAGAATTTCCAATTCTTCTCAAGTTTTCCTGGAATCTTCTCCTTCATCCAACCTGAAATGGGGTTGGCTTCTTCCATCTTTTTTCTTAATGATGGAAGCCAAGAACATCCAAAGCTAATTGATGTTTTATGAAGACTTAAAGTTTGAGGAGTCTCTAAGGGGATTGGCCCTGAAAAGTTCCAAAGGGGAACTATAAGTGGAATCCCACTTGTAGAGTCCCAAAAAGAAGTGGAAAAGTCTGGAGCTCTCTTACTTCTCACCAGCTCTTCCCTGCCCCTCACATAGGAAAGGGCCTTCATTCCCAACAATAAGGAGAGACTTCCATATCAATGGACTTTGGGAGAGGGCTTATATGTTTTTCAGACCAGTTCTATATTATGCTTAATTAAATGCCACACTTGAAGAAGTACAATGGCAAACTGGAGTAGATTCAGAAGAGGTGACCTAGGATGGAAATCATATTACATTATCATCAGATGAAAACAGGGGCCAAAAAAAGACTTAAGGGAGGGACGACATGATAGCTGTGTTCCAATTTTTTGAATATTCGAAAGGTATAACTCCAGAGGAGAGAACTGAAAAAAATGGGTGAAGTTTACCAAGAAAAAGATTGATTCAATATAAAAAGATCATTCTAAACCATTAAAGTTACTAATATTAGAAGGAGTTGCCTTACCAGTAGTAGTTTTTCTGCTGCTGGAAATGTTCAGAGATTAAATAACCATATGTCAAGAATGTAATAATTTAGAAGGTTCATAAGACAATAGTTCTGGGATTCTAAGAGATGTTAGAGGTCATCTATTCCAACATGTTTATTTTGTTGGTGAGAAAATTAAGACTTAGAAAAGTTATGTGTTTTTCTTAAGCTCATGTTGGGTATGGGGTAGAGCTAAGAGTCACATTCAGGTCCTTTGACTCTAACTCTGGCCCTCTTTACATTACAACATACTGGAGCAATATTCCCTTGACCTAGATTTTCAGATTCCTTTAAGTAAGATTTTATGATTCCTTGGGTAGAGGTTCATAACTGACTTTGACTTGATCTCTGATGCAAAAATACCCCAGATCGCAAATACAAGGAGAGGAACTACATTCCTGGAGTAACATGTAGGCTCTTAATATTGTTGGTTTTTTTTTTTTTTTGCTTTTTTAAAATTTCAATGACTTTGCAAAAGTTATTCAAGTCCTTGACAGCCTCAGTTCTTGGAATAAGGTGAGAATGCCGGCAGTGCACATTCCAAAAATATTACATCTGAGATCCGAGAGACAGGATATGGTGTTAATCTGTGCATGAGCAGCAATAGAACTAGAGATGCTTACAAAGAGAAAATGCAGCATTTTTCCATGCAATCTAATATTAGCTTCTATGATTTCGTTCCAAATTCATGTGAATTAAACAGTGGGGATTCACATGTACCACCGAGGCATGAAAATACATGAAATAACCCCATAAATCTAAGTCAAATTTTCTACATGACAAATAACTATTATCAATCTCATGCTAAGTGAGTGTTTAAAATTTTGAAATCAAAACAATTGAAAACAAAATCAATCATCATAAAAATCACAGCTACAGTTCATCAGTCATGAGTGTCAAAGGCCCCCACATTTCCATAACTGAATTCAGTGTAAAATAATCGAAGACAGAGAAAAAATAAGTCATAAAACATATAAATGTTACATTTGCTTCCCTGGTGTTTTGAACTTTAGAAAATTCAGCTTTAAAGAGATTCCACTTGAATGTGCTACCTAAAGCAGAGGTCTCTGGGCATCTGAAGCACTAGTTCAGTAGCACAAGATGGAAAGCTAATCAATAAACCAGCCCTTTGACATAGACTATATATGATCTGATCTATTGTGTCAATAAAGTCAATGATTATGTCATGCTCTGTCTTCTGAGTGCAAAATAACTCCTCCATCTACCAAAACAATACCTTTAATTCAATGAAAACAATATTTTCTGCTTTTTCTTCTTTTGATTTACTTTTTAAAATATTTTTCCCTCATACACATGCAAAAAGTAGGTCTTTGAAAACATTATTACAGCCAAATAACTGTAACTCAAGTTGTATCCACCCACCTTCAAATATCATTCTATGTTCATTCATGAATGAACAGTTTTCACAGAATTCAGTTTCCCATGTAAAGTTACTCACTCTGTGGCTTACACATCTACAGTTGGAACTTGAATATTGGAAACAGTTTATTCAGATGCCAACCTTGACAGTGTTGTTACTGAACGCTTTTCCAATGGGTTTCACTCAGATGGAATTTTTTCCTCTGTTTATTTGTGCTCTGGAAAACCATAATTACAGTCAATGGTATAAGGGAAATTTAACTTTCTCTCTTCTTTGAGTTCTCATTTTGCCCCTACAACAGAGGGAATGAATGCTATCTCAAATTTCATTCCAGGTCTTGGTCTTTTTTCTTTTGTCCCCTCAATAAAGTTCAGTGTACTTATTGCTAATATCCAGTGACCTCATGTTCCAATAGTTTGCTCAGGAAGGAACTAGATTACAGCTACCTCAGTCAGGTTGGCATGAGATATGCTTCTTGAGGCATTGCCCAATAACCACAGACAGAGGTACCCAAAACAGATGATGTGGAAGCAGGTGCTTTTCAGGCATCAGTGATAGCAATAGGAGCACAGAACTATTCTGCCAAGTCTCCCACAATGCATAATGGAGCATATTCTTTCAGTTTCCAACTCCAACCTGCTAGGGGAAGCAGAGTCTGCATTTATGAATAAGTTCACATTTTTCTGCCCAGCTTCATACAAAACTGTGGAACACTTA
>JAQQSZ010019469.1:0-10359 GCA_028646595.1 Phalanger gymnotis
GAATTGCAAATGCAGTCCCCTAGCTTTTCCCACTAACCTTCTCTGTTGTGTTTGCTGTTTGTGGGTTGTGAGGTCTGGTACATGCCAGAGCTTAGTAATTCAGGATGCTAAGGCACTCTCCGCTTGGCTCGTGGTCTCGGCTCATGGTCTGGTTGGTCCGTGGTCCACACTGCACACGCTGGGCTCTGCTTGGCTCAGCTCCGCTCCACTCAGCTGGGAGCTGGGAGCTCCGTGCAGGACAGACCTTACCCAGAGACCATCCAGGCTGTCCTGGGCTGTAGCCCTGCTTCCCTCTGCCACTTTGTGGGTTCTGCAGCTCTAGAATTGGTTCAGAGCCATTTTTTTAATAGGTTTTTGGAGGGACTTGGTGGGGAGCTCACACCATTCACTGCTTTCCAGCTGCCATCTTGGCTCTGCCCCCACATTATGTCCAATCTTTTGGTAATAAGATTCTCTACATTTACCTGTGCTAGTCTTCTGCTGACAGAACAGTGACCAGGGCTATACACGCAGCCTTCCAAGTCTAGAGGGACCTGTCAAAGTTTAGATACTTTGATATAGCCATTGAGAACTTGGTTTCAACTCATGGTATAATAAGGCATTGAAATAAGGCTTACATAGGTTTTATTATTTAATACATGAGCGACTGTGATGGGGATAGCAACTTTACCTGTGATTTCAAAGATTTCTATAGGGAATCCCCAAATGAGGAAATTACTAATGCAGGTTAATTTCTCTACAACTTGTAATCTTAGAGTTGACTAGAATAGACTAGACTACTAAGAAGTTAGGGGACTTGCTCAGACATGCAGTGAGTGTCAGAGGCAGACGTTGAACTTGAGTCTTCTTGGCTCCAAGGCCAGTTCTGTATTCACCATACAAAACTGCCTTGGTTTAACTAGTAAGTAACTAGCAGTCAAACATATTGTAGATGCCCAGGGAAAAGGAATGAGTTGAGTAGGCCCCAGGGAATGATAGGCATAGTCCTGAATGTTCCACAAACTAAATAGCTAAGAGTTAGATTCAGAAACAAACTGTCAAGAGCAGTAACTATTTCACTAGCAATAACTCTTACCACTGTTGTGACTAAAAATAAGAGAAACTTCCTTGTAAGAGGGAATTGTCTCATGATGTGGAAATAACAAGTATTCTTTTTATATATAAAAATAGCATCCTTGTGATATATTTCAAAAACCTGACAAATCTCTGATAAATATGAGATTTTTCTTTTGAAGGTTTGGAGAGAAATTGTTAGTAGGCTTTTTGAAGAACAAATGAAAATCCTGCCTAAAGATGAGAGTTTTTCTTTTGCCTCTTATGGTTGACTTGTTGTTTTCTTTGTTAGTTCCAATTTACCTCACCAACCTTCGGAATGTTATCTTTTTTCCTATGGTTCTCTCATGTGAATCTTGCACCCAGTCTTACTTCTTCCTCAAGTGTTTCATTAATTCATCATTTGCTTATTTCCAGGGCATATCTTCTCCCTGTTCTAAACTGTCTTAGAAACGAAGAGTCCTTGACTTCTGTTGTTGTGGTTGATTTTAGAGAATAACCTGTTTTTTCAAAATACTGAGCTTGTGAAAAATTAATGTTCTGATACATACATAGGTATACAAATATAATTTCGGGGGGAAATAAAATATGCCACTTTTACCTGGGCATTTTTATAATACTACAATTAATTGTAAAAATACTATAATAGGTTGCTTACTTTCATTATTTGAAGCATAGACTAATAATAAGGCTTTATATACATGCATTAGTAGCGTACTTCTAGAATCTCAGTGCTTTTGTCACGTAAATTTCTTTCTTAAGCATGATTTGGGAAAATCAAAAGGAATTTTTTTCCAGAAATAATGTGCCATGCTATTTTAACATATATCACTTTTTAAAGTAATGGAGATTTAAAAAAAAGTGACAGGAATTCATTCTCTGCCAATATCCTTTTTACCAGCTAAAAGTTATAAAATTTTCCTTTTGATCTTATGATAGCCATAATAACAATAAGGCTAATAATAATATCTTATAGACCTTTCAGGTTTACAAAGTATTTGAATTATATTGCCTCAAATAAAGAGACAATAAATAAATTTTATATATACTTAGAAGCTGCAAGATGGTGTAGTGGTTAGAATATTGAGATTGAGTCTAAATCTAGTCTTGAACATTTACTAGCTCTAGGACCCTTGGCAAGTCACTTAACTACTAACTACCTCTTCAACTATAAAAAAATGTTGATAATAATAGCACTTATCTCACTGAGTCATGAGGATAAAATGCAGTAGCTGGCACATACTAGGCACTTAATAAAAACTTCTTATATTCCCCTCTTCTCTTTATAAGATTCTTACAGTTCTGTAAAACAGATATTATTACAATCCATGGGGCAGCTAGGTAGTTCAATGGATAGAGTTCTGACCCTGGGACAAGGAAGACTCCTCTTCTTGCCTTCAGATCCAGCATAAGACATTTACTAACTGTGTGACCGTGGGGAAGTAATTTAACCCTGTTTGTCTTAGTTTCTTCATCTATAAAATGAGCTGGAGAAGGAAATGGCAAACCACAAAAATAAATTTGCCAAGAAATCCCAAAAAGGGATCAGAAAGTGTTGGACATGACTGAAAAACAAATAAACAATAAAAATTATTCCCATTCTTTTAGATGAGTAAAGTAAGACTGAGAGAACTTATATGATTTTCTAAGTATCACACATCTAGTAGGTTTCTGTGATAGGATCTGAACTCAGTTCTTTCTTCCTCTAAATCTACTCCTCTCTCCACTGATCATTTCTTCTCAGTCTCCTGAATTTTCATATAGGTCATGCCCACTCACAATGAGTATTTAATAAGACTCTGTGTTGTGTCCTCTTTTCTTCTCCTATACTATTTTACTTAGTGATCTCATTAGTCCTTATAGATCCAACTACCATCTCTATGCCCATGACTCCTGGAGTCTGTAAGATCTGAGTTCAAACTCAGTCACAGAAACTTAGTGGATACACAGCACTGGGCAATTCACTTAACCTTTTTAATTTAGTTTCCTCAACCATCAAATGGTGGTTATAGTGCCTACCTCTCAGGGTTGTTGCAAGGACCAAATGAGATTATTTTTGTGAAGGACATAGAATTGTGACTGGCCCATAGTAGGTGCTATATAAATGCTATTATTTTCATTACATATACTTATCCAGTCCCAACCTTTTTGTTGACCTCAAATATGACATCTCCAACTTGCTGTTGGACATCCAGGAATGGATGTTCCATAGTCAACAGACTCATTATCTTTTCCCCTGAACCCTCCTCTCTTCCTAACTTCTCTTTACTGTCAAGAGTGCCATCATCGCCCCTGTCACCAATGCTCACAAGCTATGCATAATTCTCCACTTCTTACTCTCATGCACTATATCTAATTTGTTGTCAGAGCCTGTTACCAAAGAACCACAAAAAGGCTTGTGTAATTGGATTACAGGGTATGTGGTGCGGAGTAAAGTGTAAGAAGACTGGAAAACAATTCAATTTTGAACATATTTCGGCTTTTGGTATTAAATTCATCAAACCCCCAAAAGAAATAAGTTTTTTCTTATCAAAGTTATTAATCATTCCCTACATCTATTACTGTACCAAAACTATCACAATCTTTGAGGCTCAAAAATCTAGTCTCAATATTGATTCTCCACGTCATCTGACAACTTATCTCTCCTCTTCCACATAACACTGAGTCTGTCTTTGGAATATCTCTTGGACTTGCCATTTCTGGTTCATTTTCAATGAGACCAAGCTAGTTCAAGATTTACCACAGCACTTTAAGTTTCTATAAAATCCTCTAATGTAAACTCTGGGCCTTCAATATCTCTCAACTTCAGTCTATCTTGAATATTCTTACATGATTATTTTCTTAAACACAGTCTTTCTTCATGCCATTCCTCTATTGAATAACATGTAATTTATATCTATTAATCACGGAAATAAGTCTAAAATATTCTACCTATTTTTAGGCAAGGATTTCCACAGTCTACCTAGTTATATGCTGTATAGTCAATGTCAGTTATAATCAAAATATCCATTCTCTGTTGTTTTATTCCAGTTCCCTATGAAGAAGTGATTCTTGTTCTCTTTAAAAACCAATCCCTCTACATGTATTCTTGACCCCATTCTTTCAAAATTCCTCTGTCAGGTTATCCCCACAAACATATTCTCCCATCTTCAATCTCTATTTGGTCCATTCTCTTTTGCCTACAAGCAGACCAAGGTCTCCTACACTCTTAAAACAAAATAAAAGAAAGAAAACCATACCAAAAAAATTTCACTATCCGTTTCCTCAAAGTTTCATCCTATATCTGTCCTTCCTTTCTCAAATAAACTCTTAAAAGCAACCTAAAAATGAACAAAAAACAAATTAAAAACTGTCTATTCTCATTGATTTCTCTTGCTCTATCATTTTTTAATCTTTCACAATTTTATTTCTGAGTTCATCACTTAAATGGAAATTATCTCTCTAAAGTTACCAGAGATCTTTTGCCATTCAAATTCAAATGCCCTTTTCTTAGTTCCTATCCTTTAGAATTTGACACCACCAACCACTGTCTCTTCTTGACTATTCCCTTGATTTTGGATTTTTGTGATACTTCTTTTGGCTCCCCTGCCTCCTCATCAGTCTGCTTTGATGAATCATAATTCATACCCCTGCCCACACCCAAACTGTGAGTTTATCTCGAAGTTCTGTCGTAGGCTTTATTCTTGTCTCTGTCTTGTCTTGTCTTCTCAACCATAGTGCTCTCAATCAGTTCTCTTAAGTTTGTTATCTCTAAACACAACTGCCAGATTTAAGTATTCAGTTCTAGTCTTTTTTCCTAAGTCTTAGATCTGTACCAAATTAGTGGTCCTATAGACATTTCAAACTCCAAACATCCCAAACATAACTCACCCTTTTCCAAAAGCTCATTTATCTTTCTAACTTAATTAATTCTTTTGAAGGCATCGCTATCCTTCTAGTCTCTCAAGTTCACACCTTTATAGTTATCCCTGACTTCCTACTCTTTCTCACTCCTACATAAGTAATCATTTGCCAATTCTTGTCACTTCTACCTTTGCAACTTTTCACTTTGATCCTCTTTTCTTTGCTCCTATGATCCATCCTCAAGAGTCCCCCTCCCCTGCCCCATCCATCCTAAATTGTACCAAAGTGATGTTTCTGAAGCAAAAGTTTGACCATCATACACACCTGCTCAATAAAGTTCAGCAGCAGCTCTGGACTACATCTAGGCAAATACATACTTCATTCACTGACATTTAAACTTTTCACAACCTCCCTTCAATTTATCTTTCAAGGCTTGTTGTATATTACTTCTCTTCATGGCTACTATAGTCCAGGTAAGTTGACTTTCTTCCAGTTCCTTACATCTTACTATCTGCCTCCCATCTTCCTGCCTTTGAAATGATTCTACCTGATTCCTGGAATTCATTCTCTTACATTTCTGTCTTTTAGATTCTCTACCATTTTTCAAAGTTCAGCTCAAGCTGCACACTCTAAAGGAAGCGTTTCTTGGTGTTCCATCTGTGGTGGCCCTCCATAAACTACACTGTATGTATTTTATTTATATATTGATGTATATACACACACATACGTGCACATGCACACATATACACACACAAATTGGTTACATTTTGTCTTTGTGTTCTGAGTTCCTGACACATAGTAGATATTTAATAAATACTTGGTGATTGCTTTCATTCAAATAACCCCATTTGAATCACAATGAGCATTATCAAAGCCTGGTTTTTAAGAGCTATATTTCAAGAAATCTTAAGTGAAAACTACATGAGACAAAAGGGTCAATTGTCTCAGCTTTTTTTTGAAACAAACAATGATAGAATAAATGAATATGGAAGAAAAACAAAACTAACCCCCAACCTCCAAGATACCTTGGCATGTATAAGCAATCAAAATGTATATGGACAGAGAACCAACATGCAAGGGTATGACTCCCCACTTGGACAGAGGTGGGGAAGAGAAAGAAGAAGAAGAAGAGGAAGAGAAGGAGGAAGAGAAAGAGGAGGAGGGGGAAGAAATAGCAGCATTGCCCAACTGGAACTGGTGCACTGGGTCCCCAGGGTCAGCTACGGGTACTCACAAATTGTTGTTCATCCTTTGTTCTTGAAGAGGACCAATGACATCAGGAGGGTGATGCTTTGACTTGCGAGTGAATAGGATTTAAGTGAGGCAGAGTCATCAGTCATCTTTCTCTCCTCCAGAGTCATTAAAGTCCAGTGGCAAGACACAGAGCAATACAACGCCATCCCTGAGCTATAGAATATCCAAAAGAGGACAATCAGGATGGACAAGGACCTTAACATCATGCTGTAAGAGGATTGTTGGATGGACATGAGAATGATTAAACTAGGGAAGAAACAACTTTAGACTTGAAGGAAGGAAAATTACCAAATAATTAGAGCTATATAAAAGTAAAATGGGAGGCTTGGGAAGGTTTTTTATTCCCTATGGGCCTTACCATCAGTTCTCTAGTTGTATAGTAAGGACACCTAGGCCATTACAACTGCCTTGCCACAGAACTATAAGGATTATGTACTAGGCCTCATTTTAAAAAAAAAATTATTTATTTATTGCCATTCATTGGAGACACATAAACATATGCTACATAACCACTTATTATAGAATAGATTTTTGTTCTGGTTCAGGTTGCACTAGATCACCACTGAAGTTTTTCCATCTCTAATATTTTTCAATTCTGTGATGTTATAATAGTACAACTGCTCTAATGTGGATGTACATGAATTTTCAAGCTTAGAAACCATTTACATGCCCTAGAATAATTGAAATATTCTATTAACTTATATGTTTACATATATATAATTCTTGTTTACTCAAATAAATTAAATGTTCCTTAAGGGCCAATCTCTTGCCCCCCCCACCCCAAGGCAAAATTAATCAGTGTCTTAAAGTCATTTCCTTGTAAGAAGGGACAGAAGATACATGATGGGAAAAAAAGTGGAGAAAATAATCTACCTTCATACATTTAATTGACAAAGTAACAAGTAACTGGGGGAAATAGATTAAAATTTACTACTACTTATCATGTAACTAGTAAGCCTGCTAACTTGTATTTATTCAATTTATTGACTAAAATCAATTTAGTTTTCAAAGATTCATAGTCCAGCGAGTGAGTGTAAAAATATTTGTCAAGAAAAACAGTTGATTGCATTGTACCATTTCTGTCTTTTCACTTTTTCCTAAATGAAACAATATTATTGTTTCAACACATAAAATAACTAAGACATTAATGCATTCTTTATTTTTTACTAAAGGCGGTTTTACATCATCATGTTATCTTACTTTATTAGGTAGAAAAAAGAATGCTTCATATCAGAACTCATTTAAATACCACAGAAGTTACATATGTGTGTATATATATATATGTATGTGTGTGTGTGTGTGTGTGTGTGTGTGTGTGTGTGTATAAAGCTTTCAGATATTGGAATGATTAATTAGTATCTCAATAATCAAACGTGAAAGTTTTATTTAAGTATTATAGAAAATTTAACCAAATTTTGAGTTAATTGATGTTGGTTTGGTTTTTTGTTGAGTTGTTGTTAATTTGCATAACTTACTTGTAAGAAAATCTCCAGTTTACCTTCCTTTGTAAGCTATCAATAAAGCACCTAGCACATGCTAAACACTGTGCTAGGTGCTAGCAATATAAAAACAAAAAGGAGACAGTACTTCCCTTCAATAAGCTTACAATTTATTGGGGAAAATAAGATATACCCTGTAAGTATATAAATGATATATAAAAAGAAAATATAAGGTAATTTTAGGGGAAAGTCTCAAGTAGGAGCTGTTATTGATCTGAGCTTTGAAGAAAACAAGGGATTCAAAGAAGCAGAGGTCCTAATTGAGTGCCTGTCAGGCCTGGGACAATTTGTGTGAAGGCAGAGGGAAGGGAGATAGAATATGATATGCAAAGTATCAGGCAAAAGGACAATCTGGCTGATCTGAAGTGCATAAATGGGAGAAATGTATCATAACCCTTGAAAGGTAGGAAAGAGTAATTGCCAAATAAATGTGTTGCTATTTTTTTTTCTAGAGGCAAAAGGAGCCATTTAAATTTGTTGAAGATGAAAGTATGTACTCAGACCTGTTCTTTAGGAATATTATTCTGGATTATATATGGAAGATGCATTGGAGATTCGAGAGACTAAAGTCAGGCAGTCACTGGCACACAGCAGGCACTTAATCAATGTTTCTGGACTAACTGACTATTGCAAGGCAATGAAGGATTTAATTAGGTGCCTGGTTATGTGAGTGAAGGGGAATGTGAATGATATTGTGGAGGCAGAATCAAAAAAGCTTGGAAAGTGATTGAATAAGCAATAAATTGAAGATGACTCTGAAGTTGTTAATTTGGTTGGTAATTGTGATGCCCTCCACAGAAATAAAAAAAAGTTGAAAGAAGAATAGGTTTACAGGTAAAGATCATGCATTCTAGTTTAGACATGTTGAACTTGGAATGCCTATAGAGGCATATAACTAGTTTCAAATGCCAATAGCTGGGACTAGAGATGAGAAAAGGGACCATGACTATATAATCATTTTCATAAGGTGAGAATGGTAGAAAGAGGCCACTAAGTTGTGCAATAACCAGAGCTCTGGACCTGGAGTCAGGAAAGTCTGATTTCAAATCCCGTCTCTGACATTTACTAGCTGTCATTTAACCTGTTTGCTTCATCTACAAAATGGGCATAATAATGGCGCCTACCTCTCAGGGTAGCTGTAAGTATAAAAAGATATAATATTTTAAAAACAATTAGTAAACCTTAGAACATTATTATTCTATTGTATTTTTATTCTAGCTCTTGTTGTAGTTATCATAATCGTTGTCATTACGCTTAGGACAGAGCTTGAGTGAAGAATATTTCTAGAGATAAAAGCAAAATGCAGGTGATGATCCAACAATAGAGACTGAGTGGTTAGAGAGGTGGGAGAAAGAAATGTCTTGAAAACACAGAAATAAAAGAATGTCCATGAGGAGATATGGCGAATGATATCAAATACTGCAGAGAATTAGAGAAGCATGGAAATTGCAAAAAAAAAAAAAAATCCACTGGACATATGCCTTTCATTATTCTTTTATACAGGTTTGCAAAAATTTTCTTGAACTTGCTCACATTTTACACATTATTTCCCAACACTTTGGTGCTATCAGTAGGATGTATCACATCACAGATTAAGTACATGAAGGCATATTCTTATGAAAATGAAAGAAATAAAAGGATAGGTTTTCTTTAAAGCCCTGAAGTAAAGCCTAATTTTCATTTGACTCTATCAGATTTGAAAAGATCTAGTGCTTTATTTCCTCGACTGCCTGAAAAGAGCACCATGAGCTATTTTCTTTATCAATCAGGCTTAAATATCAAACAGACAAATGTGAAGACCCTCAACAATCCAGCACTAGTTTTTATAATTTAACGTATTAATTCTCTTAGGTTTCCAGCAGGGCATATCTTATTTCCCACAATAATTGTTTGTTTTATTCCCTAGGTAAACTAGTTATAATTGTGTCTCTTGACTCTTACATTAGTGTCTGTGATTAGGTATGTATTAAATAAGCTATTCATTTTTATTACTTATATAAATACATATATGTATATATCTATGATTAATTAACTAGTGTATTTTCATGATTTCCCTAGCTTTTGAAACTTGTTTTATTTAAGATGAATCAATTGGAACTTTATTATCCTCAATTCTGAAACATTTGTTGTGTCTTCCCAAAATCTATTTCTAGGAAAATAAAATATTCTTAAATATTGGCAACTTCTTTAATATATTTGAATATATATTGCTTTAGATTTAAATATTTCAGTGCTCACTAGGGCTGTTATCACATCAATGTGGGTATTTCCTCAAACCCTGTAGAACATTATCCAATACATTCATGCCTTCTAATCACATCTTCCCCAAAATCTTCTAATGGCCTGGAAGGTTTTCTCTAAGTATTTTGAAATTCTCTGGGTACTATTTCTTTTCAACTTTAACTAGTAATGTAAAACAATTACCGCAGCAAAGAAAACAAGAGTCTAGAAACTTCTTCACCCAGCAAGGATGTGATCTTTCTGCCAAGTAGAGACTTAAAAGCCAAGGAAAACACTTTTTAGAATGTAAACTCATTTATAAAATATTATAGAGAATGGTTGAAGATTATAAGTACTATCACCACATAAAACAGCAAAGAGCAGTGGGGAAAGGGAAACAAGTTTCCAGAAGGCTTAGAATGAGACCAAGCCAAGTTAGATAATATCCAAAGCATTTATATGTTAAATTGAAAGAAGGACCAAAAAAAAA
>JAQQSZ010019470.1:0-10359 GCA_028646595.1 Phalanger gymnotis
CTCTCTCTCTCTCTCTCTCTCTCTCTCTCTCTCTCTCTCTCTCTCTCTCTCTCTCTCTCTCTCTCTCTCTCTCTCTCTCTCTCTCTCTCTCTCTCTCTCTCTCTCTCTCTCTCTCTCTCTCTCTCTCCCTCTCCCTCTCTTTCTCTTTCTCCTTTCTTGGGTCTTCAGGTTGTAAGCCCACTTGGATTTTGTTCCTACATTTTGGGTAACATTATGAAAAGCCTGGCTGATCACTAAACAATGTTTGGTAGTTTGTGTGTGTGTGTGTCTGTGTGTGTGTGTGTGCATACAAGCATGCCTGCTAATATATGCACATACACTTAGGGGTGAGGGATGATTGGCATTGAGGACAAGTAACTTTGAAAGCTGATATTTTTAATATTTTAATTTTCTAAATTATTTGTTTTTAATATTCTTTTTAAAAACTCCTACCCATTGTGAAGACAAGAAATGTGATATCAATTACACATGCAAAATCATGAAAAAACAAGGCCGTATTTTCATATTACAAAAAAAGCAAGAAAGATAAAAAAGCAAAAGAAAAATTATGCTTCAATCTGTATTCAGACTCTATAACTTCCTTCTTTAAAGGTTGTTAGCATTTTTTTCAAACTAACTCCTTCAGGATTGTCTTGGATCATTGTATTGATTAGAATAGCTAAATCATTCACAGTTGATCATCATACAATACTATTATGTATAATTTTCTCCTAGTTCTCCTCACTTCACTTTGCATCAGTTAGTATGTCTTCTCAAGTTTTTTTTTTGAAACTATCCTGTTTATTTTTCTTATAGCATAATAATATTCTATCACAACCATATATTACATTTTGTTCAGTCACTCATGTTCAGGTCTTTCATTTCCTTAACTTCTTTTCTTATTTATTTTCCCTGGTTATGAGAGGGGAAAGTTGGTATACCCCATTAGTATAGTTTTATTGTCTTATTCTTCTTATCATTTATTTAACTTTTCCTTTAAGAATTTGGATGCTATGCCATTTTGTGTATATATGCTTAGTTTTGACATTACTTCATTGGTGATGATATCTTTTAACAAAATATAGTTTCCTTGCTTATCCTTTTAAATTAGGTCTGTTTTTCATTTGCTTTTATCTGAGGTCATGATTGCCACCCCTCACCCCTGATTTATTTTTGCCTTAACTGAAGCATAATAGATTATGCTCCAGTTCCTTATTTTTACTCTGTGTGTGTCTCTCTGTTTTAAGTGTGTTTCTTGTAAACAACATGTTGTTGGATTCTAGTTCCTAATCTATCCTGATCTCTGCTTCTGTTTACTGGTAAGTTCATCAGAGTCACATTCAGTTATTATTACTGTGTGCTTCTAGACATCTGTTTTTCCCCATTTATCCTCCTCTCTCTTTGTTTTTACTCTGTTCATCCTCAAAAGTCTTTTTTCCTTGTGAGCATTGACTTTTTAAATTTTTCTTCTCTTATATCAGCACTCCTCTTCTCTTATCCCTTTCTTATTTCCCTATTGTGTAAGATAATTTTCTATACCCAACTGAGAGTGTATGTTACTCCCTCTGTGAGCTAATCCTGATGAGAGTAAGGTTCAAGCATTACCTGCAGTCCTCATCTTTTTCTCTTCCACTACAAGAGCACTTCCTTGTTCATCCCTTTTATGTGAGATCATTTTCCTTCTTCTTCCTCTCCCTACTCCCTTCTTCCAGGGCATCTTTCTTTCTCATCCCTTATTTAAATTAGATTATCTTTTCAAGTCAGCTCATATGTATGCCTTCTATATGTACTCCTTCTAATTGCCCTAATAATGATAAAGTTCTTAGGAGTTATGAGTATTTTCTTCCCACATGGAAATCTAAATAGTTTAACTTTAGTGAATCCATTATGATTTCTCTTTCATGTTTATGTTTTTTTGCTTCTCTTGAGTCTTGCATTTGAAAGTGAAATTTTCTATTCACCTCAGGACATTTCATCAGGAATCCTTGAAAGTCCCTCTTTTAGTAAATGTCCCTTTTCCCCCCTGAAGCCATTCATTTTTTCTGGATATGTTATTCTTGGTTGTAAATCTGGTTGTGTTGACTTCCAGAATATCATATGCCAAGCCCTTCTCTCTTTTATTGTGGAAACTGCTCAATCTTGTTTTATCCTGACTATGGCTCCATGATTTTTTATTTTTTTTTTCTTTCAGGATGTTTACAATGTTTTCTTCTTGGCTTTAATATTCCTGAAAATTTTTGTTTGGGGATTTTTTTTTCAGGATGTAGTCAATGGATTCTTTCAATTTCTATTTTAACTTCTGGTTCTAGGCAGTTTTCCTGTAGTAGGAAGGCCTAATTTATGATCTCGAAGAGAATCATATATATATCTGAATGGTTCGAAACCACAAGGTATAAAGAACTCTCCAAGTAGAAGGCATCAAAACATCTATTTAGGCCCCACAGTGACAGACCCACGAACCATCCTCCCCATTCCAATATTGTGATCATAAGCTTCCAGGCCTAATAAGCCCGCCTCACAAGAGTAACCAGGAGGCCACAGAGAAGCATAATGGCATTTAACCAAATCATACTCACTGGCCTCAAGTCCTTGCTCATAGTCCTGGGTCCATGGGTCGGCTCTACTTCCTCAGCTTCCTGCTTCGGCTTCGGCTTTTTTTTCAGCTTCTGCTGTAGCTGTCTCTTGGCTTGCCTTTCCTTGCAGCGAGCCTCTGGCGTCCTCAAGCCCCTGCCTGAATGACCAGAGGCAATTGATTCCCAAGTTGGCCCCTCTTAAGTCATCAATCTACACCCACACAGGTTTCACACCTGATAGGGCTTTGGGCCTGGGGCTTAGTACTTAGCAAGATTAAATGAAACAGCTGAATCACTCAAAGTAAACAAAAGCCAAACTCCTGAAGTGCTAAGGAGCCCATTTTGCCTTATGACACACTTCATTAATAATTTTTTTTGACACATGATGTTTATCCTCTTTCTTATCATGCTTTTTAGGTAGTCCAACAATTATTAAATTATCTCTCCTAAATCAGTTTTTTTTGAGGTTCATTATTTTTCTAATGAGATATTTCACATTTTCATCTACTTTTTTCATTCTTTTGACTTTACTTTTTTTTTTTATCCTTGATATCACATGTCCACATATCCACTTGCCTAATTCTGCTTTTTAAGGAGTTTTGTTTTTTTCTTCAGTGAATTGTTGTTCTTCTTTTGTCATTTGGCTTAGTCTGTTTATTAATGTGTTATTTTCTTCATCATTTTTTCCCCTTGCGCAAAGCTGTTGACTCTTTTTTTACAGTTTTCTTACATAAATCTCACTTCTTGTTTCATTTTTTCCTTCTGTCTCTTCTATTGGATTTTTAAAATCCTTTTTAAGTTCTTCTAGGAATTCTTGTTGGGCTTCTGTCCCACTGGTACTTTTTGAGGCTTTACTTTTAGCTGTTTTGACATTATTGTCTTCTGAGTTTGTGTCTTGATCTTCCCTGTCACCATAGTAGATTTTTAAGATCAAGTTCTTTTTTTTTTTTGGTCATTTTTCTATCACATTTCTTTTCCTTTATCTTTATGTTAAATTTAGGCTTTGCTCCCATGGTGTTAGGGTTACTCTTCCAAGCTTCAGATTTTTTGTGCTCTTGTTTCTTATTCTTTTTTTTTCAGTGCTTATAATAGCAGCAACAACAACAATAATAAATAGTATTTATTTACTACTTTGAGGTTTATAAATCACTTTGTAATTATTATCTCCTCTTCTCTTTACAGTAAACCCAGGAAGCTAGGCATTATCATCATGTATCTTTTTTCTTCAGTCATTTGCAGTCATGTTTGACTCCTCATCAACCCATTTGGGTTTTTCTTGGCAAAGATACTAAAGTGGTTTGCCATTTCCTTCTCTATTTCATTTCATCTTCCTTTATTCATTTCTTCATCTTCACAGATGAAGAAACTGAGGCTAATCCAAGGTTCAATGACTTGCTTAGGATCACACAGCTCATAAATGTCTGAAGCTGAATTTAGACTCAGGAAGATGAATCTTTTTGAGCCCAGACCCAGTACTTTATCCACTGCACCCCCTAATTGCCCAACTATTTTTATACTCATTATAAAGATGAGGAAACTGAGGTAAAGAGATGCAAATTGTCCTAGGTCATTCAGCTAAGTGCCCAAGGATAGAGGTGAGTTCAGAATTCCTGATAACAGGTACAATACTCTATCTACTATGATACTTTATGAGTTGTGTAGACCTGTTCCCTAGCTTGGGACAGCAAAATGGCTCAACGAGTAGAGCTATGGACCTGGAGTCAGAAAGATCTGAGTTCAAATCTGGCCTTTGCCACTTGCTAGCTGTGTAACTTTGGATAAGTTACTTAGTCTTTGTTTGCCTAGTAGGCATCGAGGTGTAACTCTGGGCAAGTTACTTAGCCTCTGTTTTCCCTTATCCACTGGAAAATGAAATAGCAAATCACTCCAGTTTCAACATGCCATAGAAAGTAACA
The DNA here is from genome assembly GCA_028646595.1 of Phalanger gymnotis. NCBI lineage: Eukaryota > Metazoa > Chordata > Mammalia > Diprotodontia > Phalangeridae > Phalanger > Phalanger gymnotis. The sequence goes on from JAQQSZ010019470.1 coordinate 4,469, forward strand.
TCCATAGGGTGCCAAAGAGTTGGACATAACTGAACAACTTCATAGCTATCATCACAGACAGCACTGGCTGAGTGACCCTGGACAAATCTCTTAGGTGGCTAGGTGATACAATGGAGGGAATGTTGTGTTTGAGTTTGAATCCTGCCTCAGATAATTACTATTTGTGTGACTTCTCTTTTCTTCATTTAACTCATCTGTAAGATGGGAATAATAGTAATACCTACCTCACAGGACTGTTGTGAGCATCAAATGAGATAACATGTTTACGGTGTCTGAAAATCTCAATTAGCTATGTAAATGCTAGCTAACATTGTCATTGTCATCATCATCACCATCCTCACTGCTGCTACTGCTGCACCTGTTATTTACTGCTATTACCACAACGCTATTACCACCACCATCATAGCTCCTTGACTGCAGGGATTATTTAATTTTCTTTTTCTGCCCTGGGCCATTGCCAGTCATCTTGACTTTCGTCTTGCCATTGGACTTCAATAACTCAGGAGGAGGGAATGAAATTGATCACTTTACATATATCTGCCTCACTTAAATCAAATTCCCATAGAAGTCAAGACATCAAGCTCATGATGCCATTGGTCCTCTTTGAGAACAAGGGATAGACAGCAATAACTGCTACTAGTATTGAGATGTCTCTTACTGCTACTGCTACTACTACTACTACCTCTACTAGTTCAGTAGTCAATGGAAGAAAGTCTCTAAAATTACAGTTTGCAAAGAAGGTGCTGAACTGAATTGTATTTCTGGAAGTGTTACTCACTTTCAGCCTCTTATAATGATAAAATATCTGGTCTGGTAAAAAATAAAATAATATCTTGGGGTGCGAACAGATTTATCTTAAGCTCCTATAGCTTTTCAGACACTAGTATTGCATAGGGAGAATTGATATACAGAATGATAGGATCATTTAGCCTCCTTAGGCTGTACTTGCTAAGTCAAGAGAGCAGACAATGTGGGTTGAAACAAAGGTCTGTCCTTCTGTCTGACTTTCAGTTAAAGAAAATTCAGGTAACCAGAACACCTTATTCAAATACCTTATTCCTAGAGACTTCTGTCCGAAAATTTATTATACATCATATATAAGTATCGTAACATTAAAAACTTGAGATTTGTTGTTGTTGCCAAAGATTCCTTTTTGTCTTAGAATTACTTCATGCAATCAGTTGTTTGTTGTAATAAATTAACCCATGTAGAACTGAGCACAGATTTGGAGCAACAATCATTTAAAGCAATATATCTCTTTCAGAGTGTTTTAATCTCCTTTAAGGCATTTTTACATATGGAGCATAGTTAAATATGGGAACAATGGTTTCAGGCACATAATAAAATAAACTTCAAAAATTTATGCTTACAAATACTCCAAAGACAGCTTTCCCTCATTACTTGTTATATTGTTTTCCATCTCTTGCTTTCCCCTCAATTTTCTTTTTTTTTCTTTTAATTATTTACATTTGTTAGGATATAAGGCCTTTGAGTGGAAAAATTGGTTCCTTTTGTTTCTCCCAGATCTTGACACAGCACATTACATATAATAAATTTTTAATATATTCTCATTGATTCGTTGGGAGTTTGGAAAATAGTTTCGTTCAAGACCACAAAAAAAAAAAAAACATATGAACATATGTACCTCAGCTTTTGGTACAATGGAGTTCAGCTCTAGGGCCATTATCATGATTGCTGTAGGATACTATATGATTAAATTGGCAAATATGGCCAATAGCAATTGGTTTTTAGCCTAAGTCACGTGGTGCTAACTGGGCCTACAGCTTGTGAGAGTTCACGGTTAAATTTTCACTGTGAGAATTTATAGCTAAGAAGCAACAATTACTGAAAATCAAGACTTGATTTATTCCTTCACTGATGGTCTAGATTTAAAAAAAAATAATAATGCAGATTAAACTTAAAGATGTGATTGCATTTTTTTTCTGGAGAGCCCATTAGTTAACATTGCTAACATTTACTAGCCCATCTTTGTTTTGGTTTATAAATATCAGTTTATACTGGCTTATAAATACTGCTTGAGCTCAGCAGGAATGCGAAAGAAGGCACAAGGAATAAAGCCATCCCTAGTCTAAAGACATGATTATAGGCTGCTGCTGCTACTGCTGCTACTTCTGCTGCTTGTGATGATGATGATGGTGATAATGGTGATGATATTTAGCAAGTATATAGTGCTTTAAGGTTTGCAGAGTGCTTTATCTCTTTGGACCTCATAGCACCCCTGATATTTTACCTAGGTAAGCTTCTCTGTTCCTTCTCCCACTCAGTCTCACTGTTGATTCTCTTGGTGTTCCAATACCAAATTCAGATTAGGGAACAACATTTCAGAGCCAAGTATGATGTGTTGGAGGAGGAATGGCAAGACGTTCCAAAAGACAACCCTATTATGGGTAATGGAAAATGAAAAGTCCTATTCCTTGTAGGTATTGGGTAATGCTCCTGGGACCACCATGATGATATAATATTCAGAGTATACAGTTGGAGCCAGGTATTTACAGTTTTGTCCTATGCCACAAAAGACCAAAAAGTTGCACAATAAAGCGGTATGCCCTCCTAAATAACAGCAATATGGGGTAATGACCCATTTACCTTATGGTAGTTATTACCCTATCTGTTCAGTACCTTTTTTGTTGCTTTTTAGTCATTTTAGTAGTTTTCTTTAGTATTCAACTCTTAGTTACCCCATTTGAAGTTTTCTTGAGAAAGCTTTTGGAGTGGTTTGACATTTCCTTATCCAGCTCATTTTACAAATAAGAGAAATGGGGCTAATTGATTTTCCCATAGTCACACAGCTAATAGATGTCTATGGCCACATTTGAACTTGGGTCCACCTAATTCCAGGGCTGGTGCTCTATCCACTGGGCTGCCTAGCTGCCCCCAGTACCTTTTACCATGGCTAAATTTCAACATAGCAGTTACTGCCCAGTAAAATTCAGAATACCATAAGAGATAGAATGCTGGCCATGAAGTCAGGAAAACCTGGGTGTGAATCTTTGCTCTGGATACTTAGTAGGAGTAGTTAAACTCAGGTTATCTCCCATTGCTCAGCTTAAGTTTCCTCCTGTGCAAAATGAGGATAATAGTAGCACATACCTCACAAAGCCCTGTTGTACAGTGGTTAGAGAGACCTTAGGGCCAGAATGGCCTAGTCATAAATTTTCCCTTGAATGTGTTTACAAATTTGTGATTGTGGATAAGCCACTTAACCCCTTAATGCTCTAAGAAATTCTGTATGAATACACATTGCAGAGAAAGTATCAAACTGCTTGGTGGAAAATTTCCTTATCCAAACATTTTTTTTCTATGAATGATACCACAGAATCATTCCATAGCCCTTCTAAAAAATGTAGTGAGATAATATATGTAAAGTCTTGGGCAGATCTTAAGGTGCAATATGAATGTGAACTATTAAAAGTTTGAAATCTTACCAGTGCATATCTACACATTCCCTGCATCATCTTCAGTAAGAAGAGCTATGGCAAAGTTTTTTTTTTTCACTTGTGCCAGAAAGAATTTAAAGTTCACTTTATAGAGAGATAATAAGATGCCCTTGAGGAGAATGCTGTTTCATTTCTACATCTCACCTGTCTTCTGTGCATAGCTGAGCTTTTTTTTTTTCCCCTGGTAGGCAGCCTAGCAGGTAAAAAAGCCAACCTACAGAAAATAAGATGGGGACGGGGGTATATACATACACATATATAATATATGTGTAATCTATATATTGTATCACATATTATAGTATATTTATATAAAAATAATAAAGTATATTATGCATGTGTATATGCAAACATGTATATGTGTACATAAACACACAATACAATGCAATATATTATATATATTTATATAAATATGTACTATGTAACATATAATATGACATGAAATTTATTACAAAAATATTACACACACATGTATAATTCTCTATGTACCCTCAAAGAATTCTTGCTAAAATAAAAGAAAGCAAATCTCCATGGCACATGGCATAACCTTAGATGATAAACTTGAGTGGATGATTCTCACGAGTTTCAGCCAAAGAAGAATAAGTGTGGGCTAATGATGCCCTGAGTAGACTTTTTACATTTTAAGTTGTAGGATACTTAAACTCCCTGACAATGGATACTCATGGTAGCCTTATTAGTCCAGCCACATCTTAAATCAAACCCAAGGTATCCTGACTTTATGGAAAAATAAAGACATTTGTCAAGGATGACCTTGAACAATTTAACTACTCCAAATTGGGATATTGAAACCCTCTCCTCTCCTCTCCTCTCCTCTCCTTTTCTGTAATTTGTAGAACCTTGATTGTAGTCCAGTAACCTCATATAGCATAGAAGAAAACCAAGGCCCTGAGAAGTTAATCAATTTGTCTAAGTAAACACAAAATATGTTGGAGAAAAAGAAGTGTAGTGCAGTTTTCCTGGATACAGGGATACCATGCATGAAGGTTCTAATAAAGACAGCAGTGACTTGCTATGATCTAGTAAACTCAAGATAAAAGACCATGGTGGAATAAACTTTGATTTTCTTATATAATGAAACCAAATTAGTGTAATAATTTCTTATTTGTGGATAAGTATAAAGAAACAAGGCATTATCGGATCAACCAAATTTTGAGGGCACAGCACTAGCATTGATGGGAGGAGTGCATGATCCATTACCAACTTGATATAATTATAGGAATACCAGGAAAATACTTGTGACAAGAAATGTCTTCATCATGGCTGTGGTAACACCTTAAATTCTACCATTAAATTGCAGAATTACAAAATCACAGAGTTTGAGAGTTAAAAGAAACCTTAGCAACTCTCCACTCCAACTCATACAAAGAAAAAAATCAATAACATACCTGACAAGTGGTCCTTCAGTTTCTGCTTATAAACCACCAAAGAAGAGGACCCACTACTTCTTTAGAAAACCTTTTTCACTTCATTGCTAAGAAAGTTTTTCATTCTTTGGAATTAAAGTACCATAGAAAATAGATTTCAAAAACTCTGAAATTTCTTTTTTTACAAATTTATCTTTTGCTCATTCTGTTGATTCCCTCTGCTTTAATTTTCCTAATGTGTTCTTAATTTTCACTTAGACACAAAATCTCTTATCTTCTCTCCCTCATTCTTACTACATACTCCTCCTTCCTTAATTTTGATCCCTTAGAAAGCTGTTCCAAACCTGCATTTTTTTCTAATCCTAAAACCCTCGATATCACTTCTTATGCCTTACCAAAACCAAAAATTGGATTACCCCAACCATTTGATTTCTTCACTTATATTCACATTTTACTCAATGTTGGCAGAGTAAGCCAAGGAAACTTTTAACTTGGTCCAATGCAAATTTATATTAGCTAGTCTCACCTGGGTCTATATCGATGCAAAGAAATCATTATACTTCTTCCTGCTTATTTCTCTATCTCATCCATCCCCTCAATGGAGAATGTATTCTCTTTTCTCTTCAAACCTCCAACATCTTCTCATTCACTCTTTGCTGAAGTTCTCACTTCATTCTTCATTATAAAAGTCATTTTCTATGATATATTTATTCTATTCTCTTCTGAATCTCATTTGCCCCCTACTTCAAACCACATTTTGTCCTCCATTACTCAAATTTCTGATTGAGCTGACCTTGTCCTTGTCTCTTAGTGTAGCTGCTGCTAGATCCTGGGTTATTCTGATTGTGTTTCCACAATACTCAAATTGTTTCTTTCTGGCTGCTTGTAGTATTCTCTCTTTGACCTGGAAACTCTGGAACTTGGTGACAATATTCCTAGGAGATTTCTTTTTGGGATCTATTTGAGGAGATGATCTGTGGATACTTTCAATTTCTATTATGCCCTGTGACTCTAGAATATCAGGGCAGTTCTCTTTCATAATTTCTTGAAA
>JAQQSZ010019471.1:0-10358 GCA_028646595.1 Phalanger gymnotis
AAAAAAAAGCCTAGACTTTATTTCATTAAATCATAAATATAAAAAAAGCTACCCAGATATGTTAGAATGAGAGAAGAAAGTAAAAATAGAAAGAATCCACTAATCATCTTCTCAAAGGAATCTGCAAAGACACAAGAATGTCAAAGCCAAGATAAAGAGTGTATACATGCACACATGTACACACACACACACACACACACACACACACACACACACACAGTTACTGCAATTATCCAGAAAGAACAAGCTCATATAAAGGAACTACAGTTAACATTACAAGACCTTCCTGGCAGCTTCCACTGAAAACCAGAGGTCTTGGAACACAGTATTTCAAAAGATTGGCTTGCAACCAAGAATAATTCATCCTGCAAAACTTAACATAATCCTACAAGTGAAAAAAAAATGGACCTTTAAAGAACAGAGAGTTTTAACATTTCTGATGAAAAGACCAGAGTTAAGTAGGAAATTTGAAATACAAATTGAAGGATCCAGAGAAATCTCTACACGTAAATATATTTGTAAAATTGTAAAGAACCATATGATGATGTAGTACTGACATTCTAATAAAAGAAGAACAAATGTGAAAATAAAAGATGCTGTCCAGGGTGTTTTTTTGATCATGGCTTCTAAGTAGTTCAGTAATTCTTAAATCATCTCTCCTGGATCTATTTTCAAGGTTAGTTGTTTTTCCAATGAGGTATTTTAATTTTCTTTTTTTTGGGGGCCAGGCAATTGGAGTTAAGTGACTTGCCCAAGGTCACAGAGCTAGTAAGTGTGTCAAGTGTCTGAGATCACATTTGAACTCAGGTCCTCCTGACTCCAGGGTCAGTGCTCTACTCACTGTGCCACCTAGCTACCCCAATTTTACATTTTCTTCTATTTTTTCATTCTTTTCATTTTGTTTGACTGATTCTTGATGTCTCATAGCCATTAACTGCCCAATTCTAATTTCTAGAGATTTGTTTTCTTCAGTTAGCTTTTGTATCTACTTTCCCATTTGACCAATTCTATTTTTTAAGGAAATGTTTTCTTCAGTCAATTTTTGCGCTTAGTTTTCCAAGCAATTGACTCTTTTTTCACAATTCTCCTGCATAACTCATTTATTTTCCCAATTTTTTTTCTAGCTCTCTTACTTGATTTTCAAGATCCTTTTTGATCTCTTCCAAAAGGACTTTTTGGGTTTGAGAACAATTTATGTTTTCCTTTGAGGCTTCACACATGGGCATTTTTACATTGTTTTTCTCATCTGAGTTTGTGTTTTGATTTTCCCTGTCACCATAGTAGCTTTTCATGTTCCCAGATCTTTTCTGTTTCTTACTCATTTTCCAGCCTATTTAATGACTTTTAAAGTTGAGTTCTACTCCTGAGGCACAAGGGGCACTGTCGCAACCTTCTTGTACTGGGGGCCATGGGCCTCAGGTGCTTGTGGCTTGCCCTTAGTGCTGGGGTGTTCCAGCCTAGTTGCATCTATTGTGCTGGAGTCCTGGGGCAGGCAATTTGCCTACTGTGCTAGGATTGAAGGCTTCACAGCTTGCCTGTTCTGCCACTGGGCTGCTGAGCCAAAAGCTTGGGGCCTTGGGTGCTGAACTGTGCTGAAGATAAGGGCCTCTGATTGCCTTTCCCTAATGCCATCTGTGCTGGGCTCTGCACCCCTTTTATCCAAGTAAGATAGACCTTCCCTTAAATGCTTATAAGTTATATTAAGCTGAAAATTGTTTCAGCCCATTTTCGTGGGTTCTGTTGCTGCAGAATCTGTTTAGAGGCTTGATTTAATGTTGTTTCTTGAGGAAAACTAGAGAGAGATGAGGCAACTTCGAGGCTTCTTTTCTGCCATCTCGGCTCCACACACATCCTATTTTTTTTAAAGATGTTGAATCTTGATTTGAACACAGAGGAGCACAAAAACACAAACTAGTAAAATCAAGACCTTTCAAAATTTTTAGAATTCATAACTAAACAGGTAATTATTATACAAAAGTGGATAAACACAAAAACTCACATTCTCTTATCCCTCTTTTTGCAATTTTGTGCTAGATGTCTTGAAGGTCCATTAGAAAGGTCAGGCTTAATACATTAGTCAGTGTTTGTATGGTTTCCCAATGAAGTGTGACATGTTCTGATAGCTGTCAACAAAATGTCAATTCACATAACTTAACAACACTTTATTTTTCCCACTAACCATTATTTAGTCAGATAATAGCTCTTCTGCTTATAACTTTGAGAAAACTGTTGAGGTTGGAAAAGTCAAAATGAAAATGTTGACTCAGTAATTTTAAAACTGATTTTCAGAAAGAAAAACGTTAGCACCATCAACAGTATACTTTGGCATATTTTTTACTGCTTCCATTTGCTGAGAGGAAAGGTGGGAGAAAATTATGGAAAAAAAGGAGGGATCAAATTCAAAGTACTTGAAACAGATTTTTTGTTTGTTTTAAGGAGACATTGAAGGACAGAATATGAGTTGAATGGGACATTAAGGCTATTCTAGTAAAAATTATGAATATTGCAATAGTTTTGAGAGGTACCAGACTAAACATATGCTGCATCATATAAACTAACTAGAATAATAATTAATTCATTGATATGAACAAAGCCAAATTCACCAGTACTTCTGTGTCTCTTCTAGGACTTCACACCCAACATAACACTCTGAAATCACACAAAGAACTCAATTCATTAATCTGTCTGAAATTCCTTATTTTGCTGTTGCTCCCTCCTCTCCTCACCTTCCAAAGAAGAAAGATTGTGTTTTAAGGCAATCAGCATCAACATCATCACCTCCCACCTCCACTACTATCCTTCATCATCATCCTCATCCTCATCATCATCATCATTACCATCATGATAATAATCATCATTGCCATCATGATCATCTCCTTATCATATTTATTAATGAGATTCAGATAGAAATGGATATTTTTTTCTATTTTTCTATCATTCCTTTGCTTCCAATAATTGTTAATTATTGATCGGGTAGAGAAAATAGATGCCTTAAATAGTTGCATAAAACTATTCATATGTTAGATTAACCTCTGCAAGCTCACTCAAAGATTGTCAGCATAAATCCAGGAGCAGATAGATCCACAGAGATGGTATGCACCTTATCCTAATCATATGGATTTTTTAAAATGTATTTTCTCATCATGTATATATCCTCTAAAAAAAGGTTTTTTTGCTCAATATAATATGCAGGGCTTATGAGATCTGGGGCTTGGTGACATCAAGTGAAAACATTGTTCTTAAGTTATTAGGGATACATATTCCATCCAGATGACTCTGGGGAATCATGTGGACTATGAGAATTGTATGTTCAATGTAGTTTTTTGGCTATCTTTGACATTTTGAAGTGTGTAGTAGTAATATAGGCAATTTACTATTAGTTTCTACATGAAAAACAATGAGTTTCTAACATATAATTCTAGTTGACAGATCTTGTCTTGCTATAATTTTGGCAAATGATAAACATTTGTGCCAACAATTTTATGTTACAGTTTCCACTTTCCTTTCCGATGTCAATATGGAACAAAATGGGTATACTTATTTTGGATTAACCTCCTGTAGAGTTGGGTGGCAAAGGCCACTAAGATAAACCTTTTCATTTCTGTAAACAATCCACATAACTCAGCCATTTGCTTCATCATTGTTTGTAGGGATATTATTAATTGATTTCATGCAGATGTCATTCACAAGGAGACTTTTGATTGCACTCTTCTATCTTAGTTATTTCATAGGCTTAAATAGAGACAACGCACCATTGTTTGCTTTTGATCAATCTAGTGTCATGTACCTGTTTTCATCATTTATTATTGATCTATGAAGTGATGTAAATTTTTTCCAAAAGGGTCTCTAAAGGTTTTTGTCCTATGTATTAATCTAAGAATGTCTACAAAAATATCTTCATCCTTTTTTCATGCAAAGTGTTAATCTTTCCTTAGTTGTCCTGGGATGATGGTCCTCTATTCCATTAATATTATATTGTGATTATTATATATCTAAAAATCATTTTAGAATTGCATATGGCTGTGCACTGGAGACCATTGTGCCTTTTCATGGATATATTCTCCTATCAATTTTTGTTCCTCTACATTTCTATTCTTCTTCATCTGTCTTAGGTGCTACTCTGATGTATAGTTTAGGTAATATAAATGGATAGTTTTCTTTATCTCCACTCTACATCTTGAGTTGAAAAACTCTCTCATATTCACATGGGGAAATATCTATATCTATATATCTGTGTGTATGACATTTCCTAGATATGTCCCCTTTGAAATTAGGGGTCCCATCCATCTCTTCTTAAAGCCCAAGTTCAGGCATCCAAATTTCTTTCACCAATACCATCCTTCCAATCAATCACCAGTTCTTTTTCTACATCTAATTTTCTCTTCTTTGTCTCTTACTTTCAGCTAGTAGTAATAATAAAACAACACCTGTTACAACATTTTTGGATTATTTTCCTTAGGGCTTCATAATTCTTAGTAATATTTTCTATTTGTCATTCAAAGCTCATCATTACCTAGCCCTTCTTAACTTTCCAGTCTTCTTACACCTTACTCACCCTCCTCTACTGTTTGATCAAGTGACACCAGTCTTCAGGCAATTACACACACAAAAAAATACCTGGAATTATACTGTTTTTCTCTGTCTCTTGCCTACTCTGTTTTCTTTCAAGTCTTGGCTAAAACCCGTTTTTAACAAGAAGCTTTTCCTCAGCTTTATTTAATGCTAGAACTTTCCTATTGATTTTCTCTATTTTATCCAGAAAATCTCTTCATTGTACATAATGTTTGCATACTATCTACCCCATTAGGTTATGAGGTCCTTTGGAGCAGGAACCTTCTATCACTTTTTTTTTTGCTGTGTGCCCAACACTTAAACTATTCTCTGGCAGACAGTAGGCACTTAAATGCTTGTTGACTGAACAAATGATATGGGTTACTATAAAGAGATATTTGCCATAAGATTCATTAAGTCTCAGAAGGCTTTTAATCATGTTGCTTAATTCACAGTCTGGGAAGATGGATTATTTCCTAGTGGGTTCTCAGCAAATCATTATATATCTGACTTGACAACCCTCAGCAGTGAGTCACCAACCATGATGAATTATTTTGGCCTATACTTAATGTTCTCTCCTGCTCAGTGTTTATGAATTCTGATCCCTATTTCAATTGGCAGAAGAAGTTGTTCACTTGTCACAGCATCGAGCTTTGTGGATACTTCTCCCTTTTCTGAAATATACACACATGTGCATGCATGTGTATATGCATACACATACATATATATATATATATATATAAAATTATACACATATATACACACAGGTGCACGTGCATGTAGATATACATGTATGCATGTGTCTGGATTGTCTGGTGTGTGTTTGTGTGTGTGTATGAATGCTTCAATGGGGCAGTGCCTTCCAACTTCTTGACATAAATACTAATCGCCCTTTGCATCTTAAGCCTTGGCTTTCTGTTTTTCTTTTGTAACATTTGTTTTCATTATTTCAAAGAAATTTCACCCTCCCTCCCTGATAAACAAGTGGGACCCTTTGCTCAAATTATGTATCTATTATCTTCATCTAGAAAGAGATGAACAGTGTAGCTCAATGGAAAGAGTTCTTGTTCTGGGATGTAAAGAATGTCACATTCAAATTGCACTTCTCAGGATGATTCCCTATAACCTTGGATAAGTTACTTACCTCCTCAGCCTTCTTTCCTCATATGTAACATAAGGAAAATTGTAAAATCTAGCTTTATATCTACAAGTCCATATTTTGGGCATTTTTGGAGGTTACTTGGGGGAAAAGGGTTACCTGAAGAAAACGTTCTAGAGACAGGTTATTCTAACCATGACCAAAATAGCTCTCATACCCCAAATTCTAAAAAAAGCCATTACAAATATTTGTATCATGATTACTTAATCAATACATCATAATTCATATAATATTTTATTTTATGGTCAGGAATTTGAGATATTATTTTATTGAGATATATTAACTTCTAGATGAAGAGTATCCCTCTTCTATTTCAGGTCAGCATCTTCTCTGCAACTAATAATATTAAAGAGTTTTCCTAGAGAACTGAAAGATTGAATAATTTGCTTTGTATAATACAGCCAGTACTTTTCAGAGGTGGAACTTCAACCCAGTTCTCCCTGGCTTTTATATTAGCTTTTTATTCATTGCACTATCAATCAATAAATAAGTCAACATTTATTAAGCACTTACTATGTAAACATTTATGAAACACCACACAGTGCCATAGGTTGTGCAAAGTGCTGAGGATACAAAAAGAAGAAAAAGACAACCCCTCCCCTCAAGGAACCTAATATCTACCACACTATCTCAATATGTATTAGAGCCAGGATATTTATTTCATGTAAAATTTGCAATAATGATCTACTTTTTGCATTATAATCATGGTTTATAGCATATATGTGTATGTGTATATGTATGCATGGGCAAGTATATGTGTATATATGTACATGCACACACATATACATATGTGTATATATATATATATATGTATACACACACACACACACAAATAGAGCTTCTAGAGTGTACAGTCCACATACATAGTATATGTCAATCTTCTGACCTGGAATATAACTTTCTTATTAAAATTGCTATAGGGATTTTTTTTTATTTCACCTTTCATTTTCTAAAATTCTGGTCATTTTAATGATCTATTTGCTAAGAATTCTTTGGTCAAAAATTCAGTCTCATAATAATGCTATTTTTACTTGAGAATATAACAAAGATATGTGACTATTATCTTTATGACATGGTCACCAGGACCACATTGCAGAGAACAGCAGGACATTCTTATCATGAAGATTTAATAGTGTATTATTTCTCCCCCCACAAAATAAACAAACATTTTTGTTATAAATTTCCTATAAAGAAAGATGAGCCAACAGATGAGTTAAAGGTGGGCATGGAGATGAAATCATAAATAGAAGGAGAATGAACAAGGTGAGTCAAAAAATAATGGAGCACTAAAAAAAAAATTAGAAAAAAATGGAAGGCAATTTTCTAAGTAGTGAAAAATTTTCAGTCAATATGCTCATTGACTACCACCATGGCTATCACTGGAAAGGATGGAAGGGAGGGAGTAGAAATAAAAGTAAGGAGACAGAAAACAGAAATTTTTAAAAGGGTTCTATTTTAATTACATTAATAATTATTAGACTAAAATATGCTATGGATTTGTTCCACAAAACCTGCTTCTACTTATTTAGTCATTCCTGTTTCTTCTTCTTCCCAAGAATGAATGACATTCATCATGACTACTTTTTGAGCAATAGTTGTAAATTTTTATAATGGATTTTATCATTTCTTCATAGTACTAGTAACTGATAACTTCCACTTATCTTAATTAAAGGCCTACAAAGTTGATCCTAAGAAGCCTTGAGTATTCTAAAATTGACCTATAGACTAGAACTTGACCAAACTGGGAAATTTCAGTGGTGGGAAGTAAGTTGATAAAATGGTCATTTTACTTGACTTCATTACTATAAGCAAGTATTTAACTTCATGGCAGCATATTGCCCATTTCATTTTAGTATATCGATCTTTCTTAACACATCTTTCTTATTGAAGAAAAACTGAATTATATGCCAAATTAAACCCATAGCTATATTTCTACTTTAAATGGTTTTTTAAGTCATTGCAGTTTTCCACTTATATATCTGTTTATTGCTAAAAACTATTCTATGCAAAATGGAAAGCATTTCCAAAGGAATCACAGAATCACAGTATGGGAAGAGTTTTTAGTAGCTATTCAACTCATGTTAGGTAAAGAATGGTTTCAATAGCTTACTCTACAAGTGATCATTCACAGTTTACTTGAAGACTTTAAATAAAATGGAACTCAGTATTTTCTGAAGCATTTGATTCAAATTTTGTATAGCTCAAATGGTTAGGAAGTTCTCCTGTATATCCAGAAACTGTGTGATGGTCAGCTCTAGAGTTTCTTTTTGCTAGGACAGGATAATAATATTATAACATTTAATGGTCTATGGATTATAAAGCCCTCTTCTTACAGCAACACCTTTAGAAAGTTCAGGTAATATCAATACTTTATAGCATCAACATTTTAAAGCTTCTTCTTAGACCACAGTATCAGGCAATTGGAAGACCAAGTCTCACTCAACCTTTTTTCCTGATCACAGTTTAGAAAATTTTCACCTTCCCCCGCAACTTTGTTTTCAACAAAAGATGAACTACGTAGTGCATATATATATGGAGAGAGAATGTATAGAAAATACGTAGTAATGAATTTTTTTTCTTTTTTCAGTAATCTTATAGAATCTTTTGAACATAAAGGAAATTAAAAAATAAACATTTTCCTATTTTCATGTTTCTATATAGAGAATTTGAATTGAGGAAAGGGTTAATGTTTATTCAGCAACCTTTGATGAAGCCATGGTGAAGTTACATTACAGTAGAGAGGGAAAAACTCACAGCTGGAAGCTGGTGATAGCAGCCTCTATCAAGGGCCTCTGTGTGAAAACTGCTAAAAGATAAAAAAAAAAATACAGTTTTAATAAATACATTCATGACATCTTTGTTCAGAAGTAGGTGTTATTAGGCTATAAAATGGTAAGCATCATGGCTTTGCTTTTTACTATACAGCTATATTAACAAAATAATTTAGAATATTAACTAATATATGGTTAATTCATAGACTCATAAATGCAAAGTGATTAGATTTATTTTATTTTATGGTTTATACTGACTGATTTATAATTTTAATTGGCTTTTATGAGTTACCACTTTAAATGTCAAAATATTTTTATATTTTCATTCCCCAAAATTATTTTAATAAGATTGTGCTATATGTACACATGCTGATGCCTTTTTAGAAAATAGAAACTTCATTTTTATTAATTTTTATTGTCTCAATGCTCTCAAATGTACCACAACAATAAATGATACCACATAATGTGTATAATAGGCCCCAAGTTGAGTGACAGAAATAGAAGGAGAAATCAATTTATTGTTTTTTAGGGCATATCTTTCTCTTCATCTACATGCTGTGGCTTTGATTTGGGAACAGAGCTCCAGTTGATGTCAACAGAGTTTCTGCAATTAAATCAATGCCACATAGAAGGGAGATAGGTGAAAAGTAGTTGTACAGACAAGTGAAAGACAGTGTTATAATTATGGTTTGCATCGAGGTGTCTTTTATATTTGGCAAATAGCAGAGTAACCTCTTTGTACTGTGAGGAAATGAAAAAAATTGTTTTCTTGAAAATGTAAGGATAAACATAACATTCCAAAAGGAATGCAAAAGATGTATTCATTTTGAAATGTTATTTTTTCCATGAACTTCCAAATTAATTTATGCAACTCTAGTATGCAATTTTGTGTATTTTAAAAGAAGGTTAATCTTTTTGCTGGAAAATATCATATAAAAATACCAAAGAATATGTGTAAGTGGGAAATATAAAATATATGATTGTGTCTAGTGCTATAAACAAAATGGAATAAAACTCCTCCTAGAGAGGATTCTGGGAAGATGGCAGAGTAGGTTAGAAAATTCCAAGCTCTCAAGATTTCCCCCCACAAAAGTGTTAAAATACCACCTTAGGGCAAAGTGGGGTGAAGACAAAGAAGAATAGGGGCACAACAAGGATCTTCCAAGGACAGTCTGAGAAGATCTAAAGAAAAACCCCAGTACTGGGTTTGGTCCAGGAGAGGAGTAAACACCTCCAGGCTAGGTTCCATTTTAACAACTAACAGCGAGCCCTGGGGTTAGTTGGGTTGAGAGGCTGCCTCTGCACCAGCCACTGGAACTTTTTACCCCAGAATAACGAGGCAAGTCCTGCATTTGAGCGCAGGAAGATTGCGGGAACCTCTCCTGATGAGGAATGCCAGACCCAGCTATGCTGTGAAGAGCAGTGGGGGTGAGAAGGAACCAGCACGCACCTGGTGAGTGCAGAAGCAGTGGAGTAGAAAGCCCCTGGCTGTGGGCACTTACAGGAGGTTGGAGGTTTGGCTTTGGTTCCAGGTTAGAGGGAACTGAAGATCTTGGGGAAGAGACACCATTTCTTATACCCCAGGTCTAGAGATGATTATAAAAATCAAGTTATTAACATAAAAATAAATACACAGGGAAAGGAGAAAGAATCCAACCAAAGAAAACTAATATGGGAATAGAGATAATGGGGGTTCATCTTCAGAGGAGGACATCGAAGTAAAGAAATCCCCAAAGAGCAATGTTAAATGATCACTTGCCCAAAAAGAATTTACAGAAGGTCTTAAAAAAGAATTGAAAAATCAAATAACAGAGATGGAGGAAAAACTAAAAAAATTCCAAGAAAAACAAAAAGGTATGAAAAGAAAGTCAACCAAT
>JAQQSZ010019472.1:0-10358 GCA_028646595.1 Phalanger gymnotis
CTTGGGTGGATGTGCTGCCTCACCAGCACTCCTCCTTCCCCAAGAACCCCCTACCTGGACTGGGCTTAAATCTTCAGCAAGCTCTTCACTCCTGCTCTGATCAGCCCCTTAATTCTTCCCACCAGGAGAGCCTGGGGCCAGAAGCAACTGCAGCCATAGTTCTAAAGCTGCCCCACCTCTGCTGCCCCAGGGGCAGTGGCCGAACCGCAAACTCTGTCCCTGCACCTTTTCCCACTAACCTTCTCTGTTGTATTTACTGTTTGTGGGTTGTGAGGTCTGGTAAATTCCACAGCTCAGTAATTCAGGATGCTAGGGCACTCTCCACTTGGCTCCTGGTCTGGTCGGTCCTCAGCACGCACGCTGGGCTCTGCTCAGCTTGGCTCAGCTCCGCTCCCTCAGGTGGGAGCTGGGAGCTCCATGTGGGACAGACCTTACCCAGAGACTATTCAGGCTCTCCTGGGCTCAGCCCTGCTTCCCTCTGCCACTTTGTGGGTTCTACAGCTCTAGCACTGGTCCAGAGCCATTGTTTTATAGCTTTTTGGAGGGACTTGGTGGGGAGCTCATGCCAGTCACTGCTTTCCAGCCACCATCTTGGCTCCTCTCCCACCAATTTAAAGAGTTGTTTTCTTTAGTGGATTTTTTCACATCCTTTACCATTTTTCCTATTCTACTTTCTAAGCAATTCTTTTTTTCCAAGCTGTTGATTCTTTTTTTTTCATAATTTTCTTGCACCACTCTCATTTATTTTCCCAATTTTTCTTCTATCTCTTTCATATGTTTTTAAGTTCCTTTTTTAGTTCTTCCATGAGTTTTTTTTTCTGGGCTTTTAACACTTCCTTTTTTCCTTTGAGGCTTTACCCAAAAGTGTTTTGACATGTTATTTTCCTTTGAATTTGTGTCTTTATCTTCCCTGTCACCACAACAATTTCTATAGTCAGATGCTTTTGCTGTTTTTGTTTGCTCATGTTTGTTTTGGCCTTTTCCCTTTCTTTTAAATCTGAACTCTGGTCCCAGGGTGAAAGGGGCATTGTCTCAGCCTTTTTTTTAGTTTTTCTTTTAATTTTTAGATCTACAACACTCGATTCTACATAATTTTGAGTTCCAGATTTTCTTCCCACCTTCCCTCCCTCCCCAAGATGGCATGGAATCCCATATAAATTCCACGTATAACTTTACATTGAATTAATTTACACACTAGTCAAGTTATGGAGAATTATTATGACCAATGAAATGAATCATGAGAAAGAAGAAACAGGCCAAAAAAAAAAACCAACCCAAAAACAAAAGAGAGAAAAAGAAAAAAGGGGGGGAGGGAAGGATAGCATGAAGTGTGCCTCAATCTGGATTCATACTTCATAGTTCCTTCTCTGGATGTAAATAGCACTCTCCATCACGAGTCCCTTGGAGCTGTCTCTGCATATTGTGTTTCTGAGAAGAGCAAAGTCCATCAAAGTTAGTCATCACACAATCAATATGTCTGTCATTGTGTATAATGTTTTCCTGCCTCTGCTCCACTAACTCAGCATTATGTAGTGTAGGTTTTTCAAGGCTGTTATGAAGTCCGTATCATCCCCATTTCCTATAGCACAATAATATTCCATTACCTTCATATACCACAGCTTGTTCAGCCATTCCCCAATTGATGGGCATCCTTTTGATTTCCAATTCTTAGCTACCACAAAAAGAGCCACTATAAATATTTTTGTGCATATGGGTCCTTTTCCCACTTATGTGATCTCTTTGGGATACAACCCTAGAAGTGGTATTGCTCAGTCAAAGGGTATGAACATTTTTATAGTCCTTTGGGCATCGTTTCCAATTGCTCTCCAAAATGGCTGGATCAGTTCACAACTCTACCAGCAATGTAACAATGTTCCAATTTTCCCACATCCTCTCCAGCATTTATCAATTTCCTCTTTTGTTATTTTAGCCAATCTGACAGGATAGATGTGGTATCTAAGAGTTGTTTTGATTTGCATTTCTCTAATCAGTAGTGATTTCGACAATTTTTTCATATGGCTATAGATATCTTTAATTTCTTCCTCTGAAAACTGCCTGTTCATATCCATTGACCATTTCTCAATTGGGGAATGATATACTCTCAGGCTTCTAGTAATGTCTACAGGCTCTGTCTGTTTACCTGGTGCTAAACTGAGGTTGACTTGAGGTTCGAGAGGGACTCTCTTGTTTGGTGCTGGGCTGAGAGGGTGGGTTGGTGTTGACAGTTGCTGCTGGTGGCCTTAAAGGACTGGCAGGTTACCTGGTGCTAAGCCAGAGTGCCATTTTTGGTGTCTAATATGTGCTGAGGCCAGTGAGGTTTTTCTGTATTTTCCTGAAGATACACTGAAGCAAGTAACATCTGGCTGCTGGCAGCTGCCCGTTTGTCCATGGCTACTCTGATAAATTTCTATACCCATTTGCCCATATATCTTATTTCCAAGTTGTGTGCAAAACCAAATTTTTATTTTTATTTTGAACATCTCGTTTTAATACGTTGAGTTCCAAATTCTTTCCCCTTTTCCCTCCCAACCCACCCACCCTAGGAAGGCAAACAATTCAACATAAGTCACACATGTATCATTATGCAAAACCCTTCCACAATACTCAAGTTGTGAAAGACTCAGTATATTTTACTCCCTCCTATCCTTTCCCCCTTTATTCAATGTTCTCCCTTGTCCCTGTCCCTTTTTGAAAGTGTTAGCTTTCGATTACATCCTCCCCCATACACACTCCCTTTTATTGTCCCTCTTTTTTATCTCCTTGCTCCTTCTTTCCTGTGGGGTAGGATACCCAATTGAGTGTCTATGTTATTCCCTCCTCAAGTAAAATCCGATGAAAGCAAGATTCATTGATACCCTATCAACTGCTCTCTCTTCCCTTCAAATGAAATCCTTTTTCCTGTCACTTTTAGGCAGGATAATTTATCTGATTCTATCTCTACTTTTTTTTTCCCTTTCTCAATATATTCCTCTCTCATCCTTTAATTTTATTTTCCTTTTTGATATGAACTTCATATTCAACTCACCCTGTGTCCTCTGTGTATAGCATATATATTATATATACACATATATTAAATATATATATAATATACATGTGTGTGTATGTGTTATTACATATACATATATGTATATTCCTTTCAGCTACCTTAATGCTGAGAAGGGTCTAATGAGTTATACACATCACCTTTCTTTGTAGGAATGTAAATAAAATAGTTCAACCTTAGTAAATTCCTTATGATTTCTCTTTCTTGTTTCCTTTGCCATGCTTCTCTTG
The DNA here is from genome assembly GCA_028646595.1 of Phalanger gymnotis. NCBI lineage: Eukaryota > Metazoa > Chordata > Mammalia > Diprotodontia > Phalangeridae > Phalanger > Phalanger gymnotis. The sequence goes on from JAQQSZ010019472.1 coordinate 3,274, forward strand.
ATTCTTGTGTTTGAAAATTAAATGTTCTATTCAACTCTGGTCTTTTCACTGAGAAAGCTTGAAAGTCCTCTATTTTATTGAAAATCCATATTCTGACTTGGAGCATTATCCTCAGTTTTGCTGCGTAGGTGATTCTTGGTTTTAATCCTAGCTCCTTTGATGTCCAGAATGTCATAGTCTAAGCCCTTCAATCCCTTAATGTAGAAGCTGCTAGATCTTTATTATCCTGATTGTGTTTCCACAATACTCAAATTGTTTCTTTCTGGGTGCTTGCAGTATTTTCTCCTTGATCTGGGAGTTCTGGAATTTCGTGACAATATTCCTAGCAGTTTTTTTTTTTTTTGGATCTTTGCCAGGAGGCAATTAGTGGATACTTTCAATTTCTATTTTACCCTCTGGTTCTACAATATCAGGGCAGTTCTCCCTGATAATTTCTTGAAAGATGTGATCTAGGCTCTTATTTTGATCATGGCTTTCAGGTAGTCCAATAATTTTTACCTTGTCTCTCCTGGTTCTATTTTCCAAGTCAATGGTTCTTCCAAGGAGATATTTCACAATGTCTTCCATTTTTTTCATTCCTTTAGTTCCATTTTGTAATATCTTGGTTTCTCACAAAGTAACTAGCTTCTATTTGCTCCAACCTAATTTTTAAGGTAGTATTTTCTTCAGTGGTCTTTTGGACCTCCTTTTCCATTTGGCTAATTCTACCTTTCAAGGCATTCTTCTCTTCTTTGGCTTTTTGGAGCTCTTTTGCCATTTGGGTTAGTCTATTTTTAAGATGTTATTTTCTTCAGTACTTTATTTTGCATCTCCTTTAGCAAGTCATTTACTTGTTTTTCATGGTTTTCTTGTATAACTCTCATTTCTCTTCCCAATTTTTCCTCTACTTCTCTTATTTGCTTTTCCAAATCCTTTTTGAGCTCTTCTGTGACCTCAGACCAATTCATGTTTTTCTTGGAAACTTTTGATCTATGCTCTTTGACTTTGTTGACTTCTTCTGTCTGTGTTTTGGTCTTTTTTGTCACCAAATAAAGATTCCAAAGTCTGAGTCTGAATCTGAGTCTATTTTTGCTGCCTCTTCATGTTCCCAGCCAACTACTTGACCCTTGAGCTTTTCGTTGGTGTATGACTGCTTGTAGTGCTTAGTCCCAGGCTTGAGGGGCTGCACTGTTGTTTTCAGATCTATTTCTACACAGCAAGCTCTACCTCACCAGCCCTCTTCTTCACCCAAGAACCACCAACCCAGACTGTGACTCAGATCCAGGCAGGCTCTGCACTTCCTCTCTGATCTGCTGCTTAATTCCTCCCACTAGCTGGGCCTGGTGCCAGAAGCACCTGCAGCTGGAGCTCTGGAAGCAGTCTCAGAGCTGCACCACCTCTGCCACCCTAGGGGTGGTGGCCAACTGTGATTTCCTTTCATTCTGTCCCAACAGCATTTCCCAATAACCTTCTCTGTTGTCTTTGGTGTTTGTGGGTTGAGAAGTCTGGTAACTCCCACAGCTCACTGATTCAGGGTGCTTTGGCCTATTCTGTCTGGCTCCCAGTCCAATTGGTCCTGGCGTAGCCCACACTGGGCTCTGCCCCACTCTGTTCCCAGCTCCGTTCCATAGACCCTTCTCTGCAACCATTGAGGCTTTCCTGGGCTGGAGCCCTGCTTCTTTCTGCTATTTCATGGGTTTTGCAGTTCTAGAATTTGTTCAGAGCCATTTTTATAGGTGTTTAGAGGGACCTAGGGGAGAGCTTTAGGTAAGTCCCTGCTTTCCAGCTGCCATCTTGGCTCCACCTCTCCCCCCCTTTTATTTTTTTAAATAGGATTTTTCCCCAATTAAATGTCAAGAAATTTGTTAGAATTCCTTTTTTACAAGATTTTGAGTTCCCAAATTTCCCCATACCTCCCCTCCATTCTTCTCAAAATTGTAGGCAGTTCGATATGGTTTATACATATGGTATCATGTAAAAATATTTCCATATAAGTAGTAGCTGTGAAAGAAGAATCACATCAAGAGGAAAAAGAAAAGAAAGTAAAAAATTGTGCTTTGCTCTGCATTCACAACCAATCAGTTCTTTTTCTGGATATGGATAGCATCTTCTTTAGTGAGTCCTTTGTACTTGTCTTTGATCCTTGTGCTTCTGAGAAGAGCCTAGTCATTCATAGTTGATCATCACTCATTGTTGCTGATACTATGTACAATATTTTCCTGGTTCTGCTTATTTCACTTTGCATTAGTTTGTACAAGTTTTTCCATGTATTTCTGAAATCTGCCTATTCATTATTTCTCATTACACAATAGTATTCCATTACATCTGTATACCACAGCATGTTCAATCTTTCCCTAATCGATGGGCATCTCCACAATTACTAATATTTTCCCACCACAAAAAAGGCTATTATAAAGATTTTTGCACCTGCAGGTCCTTTGTGTTTCCTTGTTGATTATCACTTTGGGATACAGACCAGGAAGTGGTATTGCTGGATCATAGCGTATGTAGTTTAGTAGCCCTGTAGGCATAGTTCCAAATTGTTCTTCACAATGGTTGGATCAGTTCACAATTCCACCAATAGTGAATTAGTGTTCCAAACTTCCCATATCCACTCTAGCACATATCATTTTCCTTTTTTTGTCATATTAGTCATTCTGATAGGTGTGAAGTGGTACCCCAAAGTGGTTTTAATATGCATTTCTCTAAACCAATGTGATTTGAAACACTTCTTCATATGCCTATAGATAGCTCTGATTTTTTTCATCTGAACACTGCCTGTTCATATCCTTTGAACATTTGTCAATTGGAGAATAGCTTGTATTCTTGCAAATTTCACTCAGTTTTCTACATTATTGAGAAACAATTTATCAGAGACTTTATCAGAGACCCAGAGTCCTCACACTTGCTGTGAAGATTGCTTCTCTACTTTGGGCTTCCCTTCTGATCTTGCTTGTATTGATTTTTTGTGTCAAAAGGTATTTTTAATATAATATAATATAATATAATAAAAATTACCTATTTTACATTTTGCAGTGCTCTCTATCTCTTGTTTGGTGATGGATTCTTTCTTTCACCATAGATGTGTCAGGTAGTTTATTTCTTGTTCTTCTAATTTTGTTATGGTGTCCCCCTTTATATCTAAATCATGACAAGGTCTGTCATATCTAACTTTTCTAATATTCTATTTACCTCCTTAGTTTCTTTCTTGTTCATTTTTTTGTTTGGAATTATTGAGTTCTAAGAGTGGACAGTTGAAATTTTCACCTAGTGTACTTTTGCTGTCTATTTCTTTCTGCAGCTCACTTCAAATCTCTTTTAAGAATGTAGATGCTATACCACTTAGTACATATACATACACTATTGATATTCTTCTTTTTCCATTGTACCCCTTAGCAAGATGTAGTTTCCTTTCTTATCTCCTTAATATGTGCATTTTTGCTTTTACTTTGTCTGAAATAAGGATTGGCACTATTGTTTTGTTTTGTTTTGTTTTGTTTTGTTTTGTTTTTTTACTTCATCTGAAGCATAATAAATTCTTCTCCAGCCCTTTACCTTTACCCTGTGTATGTTTCTCTGCTTCAGGTGGGTTTCTTGTAGACAACATATTTTAGAATTCTGGATTTTGTTCCACTCTGCTATTTGCTTCTCTTTTATTCAGGAATCCATCCCATTAACTTTCACCCTTATGATTATAACTGTGTTTTTTCCCTCTATCCTGTTCTTAATGATGTTTGTCCTCTCTCTCTTTTCACCTTTTTCCACTTTATCAGTGTTTTGCTTTTATCTACCACATTTCATTATCTGTCTTCTGTCAGTCCCCACCCTCCTTTTCCTTCATGTATTCCTCTCCTACTTCTTTGTTGGGTAAGATAGATTTCTATATTCAATTAATTATTTACATGATTCCCTCTTTGAGCAAAGACTGATGAGAGTAAGGTTTAAATGATGCTCATTGCCCTTCGTCCATATCCCCGTACGCCATAATAGTTCTTTTGTGCCGCTTCATGTGAAATAATTAATCCCATTCTACTTCTCCCTTCCTACTGCACCCATTGCACTTCTCTTTCTAATCTCTTAAATTTTTTTGTCATTCCCTCAAATTTACCTTATGGCATACCCTCTGTCTATATATGTGCCTTCTAGCTGTACTGTTAGTGACACAATTTTTAAAAATTACAAGTATGCTCTTCCCATGTAAAGATACAAATTATTTATCTCTATTGAATATCATGCCTTCTTTTCTCTTTTTACCTGTTTAGGCTTCTCTTGGGTCTTGATATTGGAGGCCAAATTGTTGGTTTAGTTCTGGTCTTCTCCTTATGAGAACTTGAAATCCTTGTATTTCATTAAATGACAAGTTTTTTCTCTGATATATTATGCTTAGTTTTCCAGTGTACATTATTCTCGGTTGTAGTCTTAGCTCCTTTGCCTTATGGAATGTCATGTCCCATGACCTCCAATCCTTTAATCCTGCCTGTGACTCCCCAATATTTGAATTGTTTCTTTCTGGCCACTTGTAGTATTTTTTCCTTGATGTAATAATTCTGAAATTTGGCTATAATGTTTCTTGGAAATTTTATTTGAGATCTCATTCCTGATATGATTGGTGGATTCTTTCAATATCTATCTGGTTCCCTCTGGTTCCAGGACATCAGGGCAGTTTCTTTTCATATCTTGAAAGATGCTGTCCAGACCGTCCTGGATTTCAGGTAGCACAAAGATTCTGATATTTTCTCTTCTGGATCTATTTCCCACTAGGTATTTAACATTTTCATGCATTTTTTCATTCTTTTGAATTTGCTTGATTGATTCTTGATGTCTCATAGAGTCATTAGCTTCTAGTTGCCCAAATCTAACTTTTGAGGTGTTGTTATCCTCCATTAGCTTTGGTACATCTTTTCCATTTGGCCGATTGTATTCTATAAGGAGTTGTTTTCTTCTGTGGGTTTTTGTATCTCCTTTTCCACTTGGCCAACCCTACTTTTTAAACAGCTTTCCAAGTTATTTCTTTTATTTTTCATAATTCTATTATATCACTCTCATTTCTTTTCCTATTTTTTCTTCCACCTTTCTAATATGATTTGTAAGCTCCCTTTTGAGGTCTTCCATGAGTTCTTTCTGGACTTGAGATCACTTCCCATTTTTCTTTAGGGTTTTTCCCATAGGTGTTTGGACATAGTTGTCTTCCTCTGATTTTGTAACCTGGTCTTCTCTGTCACCATAATAACTTTGTATGATCAATTTTTTTTGTTGTAGTTGTTCCTTTTTTGTTCATCTTTTTTTAAACTTTTTTTTCCTTTTCTTTTAAATGTGAGCTCTGGTCCCAGGGTTGAAGGGGCACTGTCTCAGGCTTCTTGTGCTAGTGGCTACAGGCCCTTACCTGGTATTGCCTTGAGGCCCAGATGGGACCTTTGTGTCTGGTGCTTTCCTAAATGGGTGGTGTGAAGACTGGCTGGCATTCCTAAAGGTTGTAGGCATCTGGCAGGTTACCTGGTACTGAACTGGGTTCATAATGGTGGTGTCTGGCGTGTGATGAGGCCCAGCAGAGCATTTCTCTGTTTCCCTGGGGCTATACTGAAGGGCATGGTGGTCTGGTCACTAGAGGATGCCTGTTTGTTCAGAGCTACATTGAAGCATGTTGAGGTCTGGCCTACTTTCTCATATTGCTGGGGGATGCCAGCTTGCCTGGGGATATGCTGAAGCACATGTTGGTTCTTGAAGCTGGAGTCTGCTCATTCCTCTGGCTATGCTAAGGCATGTAGGGGATTGTGGTGTTCATTTTTTCCTGCCCCACCACACCGGGGCTGTGGCTTTCCCACTAGTCTACTGAGTTGGAGCTTGCGGTTGATTTGCTATAATGTGTTCCTGGAGTGAGGTGGACATTTCTAATTCATCTTCCAAGTTTCTTGGGCTTAAAGATTGTTTCACCCCATATTTTAGCTGTTTTGCTATGCCAAGATTTGTTTTGTGGTGCTATTTTATATTTCTTTAGAGATGTATATGGGATAGTTACAACGATTTACTGTTTATTCTGCCATCTTGGCTCCTGGAAGTGGAGTATTTTTCTTCAGTGAATATTTGTGCCTTTTTTTCCATTTTGCTGATTTTGCTTTTTAAAGCATTCTTCTCATTTTCTTTTTGTACCTCTCTTATCATTTGGCCTAGTCTGTTTCTACATTGTTATTTTCTTCAGTATTGTTACCAAGCTGTTGACTGTTTCTCATGATTGTTTTGCATCATTCTCATTTCTCTTCCCAATTTTTCTTCTACCTATCTTTCTTGATTTTCAAAAAATCTTTTTTGAGCTCTTCCATGGCGTGAGACAAACTCATATTTTTCATGGAGGCTTCAGATATAGTTGCTTTAACTTTGTTATCTTCAGAGTACATGTTTTGATCTTTCCTGTGACCATAGTAACTTCTTGTGGTCAGCATTTTTTCTGGTATTTGCTCATTTTCCCAGTATATTTTTTGATTTTTAACTCATTGCTAAATAAGTCTCTGCTTCCAGAGTGAATGGCAAACTATCCCAAACTTTAGGGGGTTTGTACAGCTGTTTTCAGAGATACTTCTAGGGACCTGTAAATGTTCAGTTCTTCCAAGGTGGTATGATATAAGGAAAGATTTGTTTACTACTCTCTGGGGCTATACTTTGGTCTATGAGTGACCACAAGTGCTCTTTTCTACCCTGGAACTATGAAGAGGGTTTCTGCTCTACCGTGGCCAAAAATCTGGTGTGCTAGAGCTCCTCCTTACCCTGCCATACAGGACTGAGACCTGGATGAGAGTACGAGCAAAGCAACAGTCTTACCTCATGTAGTAGGAAGGCCGAATTTATGATCTCAAATATAATCATGTATATGTTTGAATGGTCCGAAATCGCAAGGTATGAGAGATTCTCTAAGGAGAAAACAAGAAATTTATTTAGGCCCTACCGCAGCAAAAACTTGAACCAGCCTCCCCATTCCAACATCTTGACAAAAAGACTCCAGGCCCAGAAAGCCCATTTCACAAGGGCTACTAGGAGGCCACAGAAAAACAAGATAGTATTTAGCCAAATCATGTTCACTGGCCTCACATTCCTGCTCGCACTCAGGTAAGCCC